>NIPM01000049.1:85827-102942 GCA_002738285.1 Holacanthella duospinosa | reverse complement strand
TCCAATGCTTAACTTTAAACAGTTTTTATTTAGTTGACCAAAATGAATCTAAAATAAACAATGATTTCATTTAGTAATCGAAAGCGTAAATTTTTATTATTTTTCAAAAGCTTCAGCGATGATCTTCACAGTGGTATCTCCAGCAGACTCCGGATGACGACGAAGAAATTCCGGAAGCTTCAATGCCAATGCTAGAAACGACTTGGCTTCATTTGTTTCGTCCAGTGTAAAGTGGACGATGTCGTAGATGTCGTCGTTCCAGATTTCGTATTTCTTTGCTAGGTCTTTAATGTCTGCAAATGGGAGTTTCAGCAGGTGTTTGGTTGGAATAAACACATTTGCCATATCGGGATAGTTGTCCAGATGCATTTTTGTTAAAATTTTAAGGTGAACAGGAAACCTACCTGTCGGGATTTGCTCAAGGTAGTGATCCAGTAGCATGTGCCTGTTCCATCCACTTTGTTGATTAAATCTTCTAGCGTTTCCACGCAGCGGTACAACCAATGAAAGTATGCTATTGTAAGCCATAAAGTTGTGTTTTCGGTAAAAGTTCGCTAGGAAATTTTCAAAATACGGTTCTTTGGGAAATTTCTTAATGTCCTCGCAGCTAAGATAACCACAGATAATATCCCATACTGGGTCGATCCCATACAAGCCACCATAAAATTTGTCTCCTGCTTTAAAATAAAAATTACTCGATTACAAAATTGCTATAGCTGGTTTCAATAAGAGGCAGAACATCTTCATTCTACTCAATATATGTTTTTTTCTGTTCCAATATTTGGAGAAACAAAATTAAATTCTTACTGTTTTGATCCATTATAGTAGATGAGATGTGTTTAGATGACAAATTGCTAACTTTTAATTTAATGAAAGATATCTAGAACTTATTTCCAGATTAACTTTTAACACTAACAAATTCTTCGGTATTTAGAGTTGAACTGACCTACAATTTACACATTCCAGTTTTTCATTCCAAACCATGTAAAAGTTTTGTGATAACATTCATGCAGCCTCTATCCATAGCCATGACAAAAAAATAAAACCCGAGAGGTCAGACCACCCTTATCATTATCACGGTAGTTAACTGCCAGAACCCTAAACTCATTTGTATCTACCCTAAACTCATTCCGGACTTCTATACAAAGATTATATATTAGAAAATTTTTAGAATTTTCCACTTTTATTATATTTATTCCAAGTACTCGCCATGTTAAATGCTAATAATTTTTTGTCAAACAAAAGCAAAGTGTATCAATATAAACAAGAGAGCTTATTATATTTCCATATTTCGTGCTATTTCTTTCAATTTTTCTTCTTCTTGGTTCCATTCGGCAAAGTCTTTTCCTCTTTGATAAGTCACAATTTGGGGATCGAAAGCCTTATTTAAGGCTAAACTCACAATCCCAGGAACACGGGACAACGCTACATATATTAGCGATGGGGAAAGTTTATAATAGAGAGAATCCCTGCTGTTTTATCCGGAAGGCCGATGCAGGCCCGTCGTAAAGTGCATCCCTAATCAAAGCATGGATATAATAGGGTGAAGAAGAATTGTTTGGGTTGACCTTACTTGACTTTTATGTACAGTGACTCCAAATGCATTTATGAAGGGGAAATTGAATTTTGTCCAGCTCCTTCCACTAATTGAGTCATATTGTGTGAAAGGACACATTGGAATAGGTATATCGTCTCTGAGTAGATATCTAGGAGAGATTCAATCATTCGATGATTTACTGCCTCATTGATTGATAAATCTGTGCCTTTTTGATTACCTTGGACCCAAGTACTTGTCAAACTTTATGAACACAACCGAAGGTCTTCCATCCTCCCCTAATGGACCAATTTCAGTCACTGTCCCTATTGTGGAATGAAACTGTATATAAATTCTTTAAAACTGCACAGTAATTAGATCTATGCATAACTACTTACCAAGGCCTCCGTTGTAAAGCGCCGCTTCAACGAAAATATTTTTAATTAGCATCACTCTCCCTTTTACTGCCAGAGAAAGCGATCTTTCGGTATCTGCAGGAGCTCCCCTGGTTAGTTTATCCCTGATTTCAAGAACCGGGGTGCCAAGATGCTTGAGTCTCAACCTAAATATCAAAATTGTATTGAGTAATGACAAAAAGTTAATTTATTAAAGTTTGATTACATGTTATATTTTTCTGCCGCTGCGTTTTCACCAAACAAGTAGTTGGCGTCATTGAGAAAAAGAATTTTCTCTTCCATGCTCAGCTTTCTCACTTGTCTTGAATTTAGCATTTCCTCGTCCCCTTTCGTAACGCGTCCTTCTCTGAATCGAGAGAGGAGTTCCCGAAAAGGGTTCTCAGCGTTTCCTATCTGCCTCATTGGTTCGTCTAGAAAAACGCATTTATCGAATGTTTGGTAGAATTTGGCTCCTAAGAGCTCAAATCCGATGAGACCATCAGGATTTCGGAATAATGGAACATCTGCAACAGGTCGCACTTGTCCAAAATTACCGGTTAAAATGCAATGTTTCCCTCCAAAATCGTCATCGTTTTGAAATACAGCTTTGAGCCGTTCATTCAAATAACAAGCATGTACAAGCCGATCATACTAAAAAAATAACCCAGTTTCAGTTATAAATGACCAATGTTTGGATCGATGAAATGCATATTCACCTAAGTTCATCGATGATGAAATAGTCAGAAGAACCCAGTGATTTTTGCGCAGCCTTTAAATTATCTCTTGGGGAAGAGTTTCGGTAAAAGTACGGTAGTGCCATTGTTCTGTGTATGGTACTGCCATTAATCAAAAAACTGGCTACTCCAGTGAAGCTCATCACGCGAAATTTTTTACGCTTTCTTTCTAACATTGTACGAATCGCATTCAATATGTAACTTTTTCCGCTACCACCAGGCCCTATAAAAAAGTTTCCATGCAAAGATTAAAAATTCTAAAGAAAAATGGTCAACTTACCGTATATAATAAGTTTCAGTTGGTAAGTAGGATTATCAACATGTTTAGACACAATGTCGTAGCACTTTCTCTGGTTTGAATTTAGTGAATCTGGTTCCACTACGTTGATATTTCTTGTAACAGTAAAGGAAGACTTTGCGTCGTTAACGAAGCTTTCAGAAGTTTGAACTTTTGGCACCTTTGCTTTCCCTGCTCCTTTTCTTGCCGTTCGCTTCATTTCGACTTTTAATTGAAAAGCTTAGTCGCAGGAACCGTCTCTCTCTATTTATATCTTCTCGGAAACTCCTTAATTTTTGAAATGCGATAACTCCAGTATCAAATCCTCCGTTGTAAATGATGCTACTTTTTCTTCAACTTAGACACATTCCCCTCGTGTCATCTGGATTGAATTCTTTACTTCAGTAAATCAAGAAGTGTATAAGGATACTTCTCTTTTTTGTGTTATTCATTAAATCCTTACTGAGATTACCCAAAGAGAATGTGTTCCAGATTAATTAATTTAGGTTTCCTATCTTCACGATTGCTTTTTTTTGATTAAATTTCCTTCCTTTTCTAATTTAGTAATTCGGTAAGATTTAAATCAAGAAACTCCGAGAAAGTATAATCAATTTTGTTGAGTCATCATGCTTCCCTCTTCCCCCTCCAGTAAATAAAACCGTCGAGGGCGGCAGCGGACTCCTTCAGTCGTGTTCCTTACGAACGTTCTTTCACTTGACTTTCTCTGGCTTCCCATTTTCTTTGATTCTCTGATAATGGACGCGAAAGGATTTGAGGAATTCAAAAGTAAGCTTTCGTTACTTAAAATATCTTAGTATCTCTCTCTCTTGTAAGAATTGCATTTGTTGTTAATTTTATACAGAACTTCCCCCACAAAAGATTGGGGCATTTCGCGTAAGACGTTCCGAACCAGAAATAGATGACTCTACAACAACCCAACTTGCCTGGAAACTTCCACGGATGACGTCTCCTACCACAGGTTCTGGTAAAATATACAACTATCTAAAGACCAAATTGGATCTTGTAGATAAATTCATTTAATTCCATACAATTCCTTGTTTTCAGATTCACAAGTCGAGTTGAGTGGGAGTGACTCAGAGGATGATTCATCCGATAAAAGAATGCTGATGTTGCTGGAAGGCAAAACTAAAGTGGCAGCAGCTTCTATAAGCCAGCAGCAAGAAGAGGGTGCCACGCTGAATGAATTCACATACATGAAGAATTCTTTTATCGAAGACCTCACCGACAACACAGTCGAATCGTTTTTTAAAAACCCAAGATATGTGAAAATTTTTGGAAAAATTACCCAAATCAAAGTGCGTTTTGGTCTGGACCATATAAACAAGGTACAACTTTTGATAAAGAAATGCCAACCATTTGAGACATAACTATCTTATTTGAATCCGTAGGTTGCCAAACTTTACATCAAGCGGGACAACTTTGCTCATTCTAACCCGTCGATTCTACAGATTCTGTGTTCAGATATCGAAGAGATCCGTGGCAACTTGGATGATGTGATTATTAAAATCAATGAAGGCATCAAGCAACTCAAACCAATTATGAAATCGGATGTCGTGACCAACTACATCCCAAACAAGCCAATTGATCAAGAATTCTGGACTCAGCCCGGAAACTTTCGATGCAGGATGATTTGAACCTTGGTAACGTGTATAGCTTCTATTTCAATTTAGTGAAAGAAGGAAAGGTTTATGAAACTGAAAAGGGAGGGGAGAAGCACTACACTGGGCCAAAGGTAATATACAAACATTTATTATAAAATTAAAACTTGATGTGAAATTAAAACGCCTATGCTAAAATGTTGAAAAATCTTTAGATCCGTTTGGTGAAAACAGAAGTTGAACAATTCATCGGCTGCTTGGATGAAATTAGAACAATGGTTCCAGATGAAAAGGTCATCCAGACGTATATTAACAAAATCAAATAGAATAAAGTAGATTTGTTTTCTTACTAATATATAAAGTAATATAGTCGTTTGTATGTTTTTCAAAATTGTTTCTTTTTCAAAAGGCTGCATTCCTCTCTAAAGTTGTACATTGGATTTTTTTTCATATCTTTGGTTAAGTTTTCCTTTCCGATCCCTAGAATATTTTCAGCTTTGAGGTATCGTTCAGAGATAATTGAGTTCCAGCACAGGTTTCTAATGTAGCGTCTGATAATGTCTGAGCAAAAAATAATTCAAATTAATAATTTTAATACTCACTAATAGAATAATATTATCTACTCACGAGGTTTGGCATTTCGCCATCTAATAAACGTATTTTTTCCATTAAGAAATGCAAAGCCTATGATTAGAATCAATATATAGTATTTAGTTGTAAAATGTTTTGAATTAAAAGACTGAAATTTCACTTGCCGTCCACTGTTGTTAAGTTCCATCCGGACACAAACCTGTCGCTTACTATAGATGTCATTGGCATCATGGCAGTGTCAGCGTTCACAGTTTTAGAGACTCCCATAGCTTGCAAACCTATAGATCCAGCAGACTATGTAGTACTATGTAACCCTTGAGATACATGTGTCGGTATAACTGATGGGGACACTGGCTGTGGAAGCGGATCAGAATCCTTGTTCGTTGATTCGAAGCTTCGTTGTTTCCTTAACTTTTCTATTTCCGGACAGTCATTTTTTTTATAAATAAACTTGACTCTCATCGAATTTAGGATAGTCGGCACACATATGAAATCATTTTCCAATTTAATTATTCGACAATTGTTATTGTAGCAAAATTGGCAATTTGAATTTGGCTCACAAGAGCTTGCTACGCTCACTATTGCAAAAAAAATTGTTATAAACTGTAAAAATCCCATTTTTATCCACTAATTTACTGGTAGGACATACTTCTTCAAGTGATAAAACAAAAGTAAAAATTAACAATAGTTTTCAATAACCGAATCCATTAAGATCTCTTCATCTTCGGGTGACGCATTCCGTCTTCTCATTCTCGTGACCCATAGAAATTTTAAAATAGTCACCAAAAATATGAAAAGCAAAACTACCATTCCTAGGCACAGATGAGTTATAAAATCCACTCTTTTAAAATTGGTAGTAAACGTAACTATATCAAAATTTAGTATCTTACCAATCACAATTCCGATGTAGCCAACATATGAAATCGATCCACAGTCTACCACTGGAACAGGAGTGGGAGGTTCCATCCCTTCACAATCATCGACATCAGGAGGATACACCGTGTCCTCTCCACGAAGGATTGCTTCAGTTGGGACACAGTATGTGGAGGCGTTGCTTAATTTTGTCCAAACACACCCAGATGATACACATGTTCTGCAATTCATTTCTATTTCGCATACTGAAATAAAAAAAAAAGTATAAATTAATAAATTCTTAGATGCATAGATGAAATAAATAAGAGATTGACATACCTGAATGCATTTTGTCACAAGTAATCAGATATGATTCAATCCAAGAGACGGAGACGTGATAGGAAAATCCTATTGAATCATTCCTTGGAGAAGAGGTGAGAATGGAAGTCGAGATTAACTTAGTAGGGGGTTAGAGGCAAAGCTGCTAGACATTAGGATGGAACACTACAATCACTTCTGTTAATCCTCATTTGTGAAGGGGATATTCATTTGAGATTGTCCAATGGGTAGCCGAGGGGAAGACTACACGTCGGAGAAAGCCAAATTCTGCTATAGTCTTCTCCTCCAATAGCCAATCTCTCCTTTTGATCGATATAAACAATCCCATTCTCAATTTTAACTGAGGAGCATGGGACTTTGAACTTTCCAGAGTTTAACACTGCCTCCTTGTAATGATCGTAGTTGTAGTTTCGTTCTGTTATTTTTTTTGGAAGTCCGGCACACTTTTTCTTTGACTCTAATTCCCCAGAATCGGAATGTACACGAATCATATACTGGTTGGCACGGATCGCAATAAATTCGTCTACAAACTCATGAGTCAGGCGAAGCTTTCCTGCGACATTTGCGTGTTTTTCGCTAAAAAGTTCATGGCTCCTGGGAAGGTTAGAAAAGTCAAATAATTCTGCTAGTGACATGAGGTCCTGAATATATGTGTGATCAGGATCACTAATCCTCGCGATAATACTGTCCGTGTTTACTAAAATTGGCAACATTCTGTTGCCAAAAACCGACACCAGTTCATCGTAAAGGTTATACAGGTAAAGCTTCGATAGCTCGAGAATGACGGCTGCAACAATTCGTATATTTCTATCTTCACCTTTGGACTTTTTAAGTCTAAATAAACTCAAGTTTTCACTCAGAATTTCTACATCAAAAAAATTGGATCTAGTCAATAATGTTTTTGCTCTTGCACTGGTTACAACAAACTCATAATTATCATACCTAAGCGGATCAACTAGACATTTCCCACTTAACACATTCACTGACAGCTTAGCTGCACTCTTCTTCATTTCTGACTTTGAATTTGCCTTGCGATCCAAATTTTCTGTGACATAATCTCTGAGGAAAGGCTCTAGGCAAAATTTGAATCCACTTTTTACTTCCACTAGTTGATATCCGCGACGAAGCAGATAAGAAATTGTTTTGTAATAGAAGACTTCATTCTCCTTGTCGAATAATGATAACACCTGCCTGTCATGTAGAAATTTTTCACCTGTTTGTCCTGTTGTCACCACAATAGTTTTTTTGTGTGGCCAAATGGGAAATTTTGACAGTCGATCATACCACTCTTTTTCTATGTTCAATGTACACTCAAATACATAGCCAATTTTTTCTCCATCGTCTGGTGGGTCAAAAAAGTCAAAATTTTTAATTTCGTCGTCTGTCATCCAGGCAAAGATTCGTAAAGGCAAGTTCTTGGTCATAATATAGCCGTAGCAACCAGCTACATCGCTACTTAGGAGTTCCACTGGTTCCTTATCTAATAAAAAATTTGGAAGCCTAGGGGAATTGGTTTTTTCAATTTTGCTTGTGAGAAGTGAGATACCTCCGCGAATCATTCTGTCAGTCATATCTATCATTTTCTTATCTTTTATATACTCAATTTTGTATTGTCTACTTCTATAAAGTGCACAGTCAAATGAGTATCCTCCCACAGTCCAGCTATATGATAAGTCTAACTTGTGATCAGTAAAGCAGGATTTTCGATAATTTTCGAAACTATCTGCCAAACAAACGGTCTTAAATTTTAGCAACTTCCTGAGAAATTTTGAAGGTGATTCACAGTTAAATATTTTGGGGAAATCTCTATACGCGTTTAGATTATCTATCTGATACTCATTTTTTTCTTTCAACACGCAATTTTCGAATGCCTCTACTACGAGGGGACCTTTGGAACCACATAGTTTCTCCAGTTCGGTAAATGTGAAAAAGATGGGGGAAAGTCCAATTTAAGCTGACTTAGGGATCCCAACTTGTGAAAGTAAATTCCCATCATNGGGGAAAGTCCAATTTAAGCTGACTTAGGGATCCCAACTTGTGAAAGTAAATTCCCATCATTTTTTTTGTTTCTGGAAATCGACAGTCGTGTTTCATAGAGTCAAACAACAGAGATCCTAAATCAGATTCTGGGAGAAAGTTTTCAACATTTTTAAGCTTAATTTTATTGTTGATTGTGACTCCATATAGTTTACCCGAAGACTGAAAAATTGGCATGACTTTGAATGTTTTCTGGAACTTTTGAGCATGTTCGAGGAGATTGTTTGTATAATTACTCATCCCAATTCCAAATATATTTAAATAGCTAGGAAATTTAATTTGCAAATTGCAAAAAGTACAAGTGGTATAGAGATAGTCTGAGAATATGTGGGAGTGATGGAAGGTTCTGTCAGTTTGGAGCAGTTTGAGACAGATTTCACAATGAGTGATAGAAAAGTGACGATCCATTATTTCAGGAGTCGGGTTACACGGTAAGTTGGTTTTAGAAATAAAGTCCAAGACTTCATCAGCGATATTCAGGGCTTTTTCAATAAAGTGTGTTGCACAATCACTACCTTGATAAAATTCATAAATAGGGTTGTGGCTATTGCTGAAGATGTCTGGGGCTACAAGTAATGCGCTATATGCATACGGTTGAATTATACCGATACCTGTTGATTCTTTTTTTGAATTTTCAACCTGCCTGAAGTGGAAGGCGACATATAAACAGAAAGGATTGAACATTATCATTCTATAGTTTTTAAATTCACAGTAGTCCTCTGTTGGGAAATTTTTAATTTGGATTGATTCTCCGTGACCGCATGTCAAAACTTGGTTATCTAAATAGTATTGTGAGAGACAAGCTTTGTCACACATTGGACAATAAAAACGCGCTCCATGGGTCACACTTGAAAGGAATCGACTCTTGTCTTTGATTAAACAAAAATGACCGGTTTCGTTCCCTGTCTCCCCAGGTAAATATAATAAGTCCACATGTTGATTGAAAATGTACTCGGTTCGTCTCAGGGGATAAACATTTCCATCACAGAATTCGTAAATATTCACAGAGAATTCATTCTTAATTTCAAATTCACCAATTTCAGAAAGAGTTACACCTCTAATCATATATTCTGTGAACATCGAAAAGTCCAAAGTAGATTGATTCCATTTTTGAATGTACTGTTGAATTAGGCGTTTGTGCTTCCGTTGTTTACACATCCACATGCTCAATTTTGACCCGGTGAGAAAAATCCCATTTTTTACTTGTTCTTCCAATTTTTGTTCGACCAACTGGTCACAGTATAAGTGGCACATGATACAGATGAAAAAGCATATGTTATGTTCTGTTTTGAGATTGATCAACCCATGCCTCCCTTTTAGTCCAGGAGGCAGTGGGACATATATACCAACTGACACAGGAGAAAGTTCTCCAACATGAACATCTAGCCTTTTAATTCTGTCAACCACCCATGATGACCCATTCTCTAGCATAAAGTCAAGAGCAAGGATTATATATCCGACACACCTTGTCACAGCACTCTTGATAAAGTTTTGGTGAGTCAGAATTGACCAGGAGCAGCCCATTGGATGATCAAAATTCCATACGTCGTGCGTCACTTCGTAAAAGTCACATATAATACGAAAACTAACTTTGATACCTTTGTAGGCCATAATACATTGTGTAAGTAAGTCAATCAATGGATCCTTTACAGAGTTGAAAACGTCCACTACCATACACATAGTTTCGGGTGGGTCATATGAATATATTGCAAGCGTTCCACGGTGGGCGTGACGGAGCTCATAGAACACTGAAGAGTCCAAATTAACTGCAATATTTGCTACTCCACGACCTTCCTGTGGACACACGTGATCTGATAGGTCAAACGACTCGAAACCACAAGGACACTGATGTTGTTCCAAATGACTTTCCAGAGCGTCATAACGCAGAGTAACAAAGTAACATTCATCAAACGGGCACCCAAACTAAGGAAAATAGAAAAACAGTTTTTTTTTAGAAAAAAATCATCAAACTGAAAAGCCTGTAAAGTTTTAAAGCTCACAATTTTACCTCTGTATTATTTTGTAGACGCTTCCTTTTACACGACGGCCTGCTTCTTCTACGCATTGTTGAATAGTACAGAATATGCTACTCAGGAGAGTCAGTCATCCAAATTTATCTGACCATCTGAATCATTGTCAGAGTCTTCAGACATGTCATGTGCAGAAACTTCATTTTCTTCTGCGGAAGTTTCGTCGTCAGCCCAATAAGGTTCCTGTTGCACTATATGCCGGCCACCACATCGCTTATTTCTTTGGGCTGTGAACGCTTCGGCTCGAACGTACCCATAGCGTCTTTGAAGGGGACCGTATCCGAGGGAAAACTTTTTAACTGGACACTTTGAGTTATAGTTACAATAATGTTCTGTAAACTTACTCACATGTCTTCTATCTTTTCCAGGACAATGTGCTCGAATCTTTTTTGAAATTTTGCTATCTGAGTCTGTGTACTCTGGATCACTATGAGCAAGTTTGTTACACGTATAGTCACCGTCATCACTCAACTGGTCTGGGAAATGTCGAGCTGCTGTCACTTCCTCGACTCTATTTTGCTTTTGACTAGAATCAGCTTTGGCTACTACTGGCTTTGCAGGTTTTCTAATTCTCTGGTGACTATTGCATAGAGACACCCAAGAGCTTCTCGGTCGTCGTTCAATTTCGAAACTAATTGTCAGATTCTAGAAATTTCTAAAATAAGACTCGCCTTGATAACGACGCAGGATCCAACTTTAAGGGATAGTCTTGAGATCGATAGAAATTTAATCAGTAAGCGTCCAGAGCTTGATTAAACTGCTTGAATTTTCATTTTATCCGGCAATAAATATTACCTAGGGTTAAAATTACTTGAGACCGTAGAGATAATTAATCAGTGGAGGGTCAAATTAATTTGTATCGTGTTGTAGTGTCTATCCGGAAACAATGAAAGCACATACATTGATTCTATCTATTTTGTTTCTGGGATTACGATTCGGAAGAGGGGAAAACGGTAAAGCCATAGATTCTTTTATTTGGTTTCAATGCTCTTAATCAAGTTTGATTTCAATTTTAGATACCCTTACTATACAAAAGTGCAGGAATTGTACTTTGAGACATTTAGCTTTTGTGAAGCAAAAAATTCTACATATTCCTGATGAAAGTTACTTCTGCTTGGAAAGGAGACTACAAATTAAGCCAAGCTCATTTATTTTGGACATGGCAATGAACAGTGAAGAATGTGAAAAAATATTGTCAAATATCAAATGGCAGGATATAGTAAGGGATGTTTCTTTCCGGGACAAGCAAGTTGAGACAAGCTTGGAACGACTTTCAGGAATCAATAAAGAGGCATGCTTATCATGTTTGATGGGTAATTTCATTTCTTTCCACTTGTCTGATTTAGAATCTTAATCTTGTTTGATCAATATCTGTAATAGGCTTTTTGATCGGATTGTTTGGCTCTCTAACTGGACCTTATATATTTGGCTACTTGAGGACCCTCGTCTCGAAAATTTCAATCCTCTCGGTATCCAGGGTGAATCCCTCTTAATTTCTTTTAATATTTGAAGTAAACTAAAATATTGGTCATTATAATTGAAGCCGAAATGTTCAAAAAACTTTGGCTAACAGTCTCAACCAAGCAGGTTATGGTGAAACAACTCAACACTTGTTTTTGTAAAAATAAATAATGGATCGTATCTTTGAACAAGACTTATTTCTCCATAATTTTATTAATCAAGACGCCACTTATTTTACACGAGCCGATCTTCTGGAAAAGGTTTTCCAGACTATAAAGTTATAGTTGAAGTTGTTGCAAATATTGACAAGTATTCACCGTTGTGTATGAAAAAGTGCAAAAAAATCAAATGTATATTACAAAAATATGATCTAAAGAACATTGACTTGTTGAAAAAAGTACTCAAGTTACATATCCCGGAATTGAAAATTTTGATTCAATGTGCCATAGAGTATTCCATAGAGTATAGCTTATCCTTTCTATTGAGTGAAATAGCAAAGAAGGAATTTACGAAAGACTTTTCCAAATGGAACAGTAATTATCTTAGTCAAGATCATAATAACTCTATATTGCGCCAAGCGTTACTAGAATATCCGAATAACTTAGAAATTTGTCCAACTACAGGAGAAATCCAGTTCATGTCAATCCGTGAGCCATATTCAAACTTTGAACACCTACTCCATCTCTTCACTTCATCTTCTATCCCATTTCATGTGCCTGGATTTCAATTAATGTTATATGCTATACAAGTGAATGGCGTTGACTCATCACTCCTCGCAACCCCAATACAAAAACTGCTACAAAGTTATACTATCGCCATAGATCGTTGCCATGATTGGAGGCTATACGAACAATGCATTTAGATCATCTCGAATCTAAAATAATTAAAAGTTTCAAAAATCCCCTAAATTTGAAGGGGGACTTTAACAACCGCATGCCCAGCGAAGGGTCATTTCTCGATAGCTCATGTTCATCGTGTAGGGTTAGGGTTCATCTGAAAATTCTGGTAATTCATTTGGATCCCTCCCACTGAATTGTCTGAACATGTCTAAATTGGTCAGTCTGAATCAAACACTTGTCCGTGACGCTTAAAAAAAGTTTCCAACAATGGCTGCAGCACAGGACTTTAACTTTGTTGTCATCAACGCTTACCGTGACAGACAAGATGCCATAATTAACGAACTGTGTTTGATGACATCAGAAACAGACGTATTTACAGTTCATTCTGCATTAGATGTGCAACTTCCCGTAAGTAGACTTATTCATCCCCGGACCATTGTTCTCAGAAGTATGCAGAGCATTTTGTTGGATCACCATGACATTTTTCTTCGAGTTGACCCAAACATTATCGAGGCTGAAAAATTCCGATTTCAGAATTTTAGATATAACGAAGCCTTGCCTATTTATATATCTAATGGTTCCATTCACCACCCTCCATGTGTCACGTGTGCTAGTGAACACTCATCACGAAGACATTGTGCACTGAGCCTGTGTCGTGCGTTTAGGAGCTTCTGTTTGGAGAATCTCGTGGGACTGCTGGAGGATTAAAATAGTCATCATCCACTACTTTGTATAAAAAATGTTCAGGTAAATGATTTATTTATTTAGTCTCGAGTTAGCATTCTTTGCGAAATGTCTACAGAAAAGATAAAAAAATTGTACACAAACCCCAAAGTAATCGGTAGTTTTTCTGGGTTACCAGCATTTGTAAAAGCAAGGAAATTTCGAAACAAAAAGCAAGTCAAGGAGGCATTACAACAGCTGGATAGTTATAGCTTGCATAAAGTGGCCCGTAAAAAGTATCCAAGAAGAGTGACGAGATCATTTTTCATATCTTATCAATGGGGATGTGATCTTATGGATGTATCTAATCTGAATAACGCAGGGATCAAGTTTATACTTATCGTGATCGATAATTTTTCCCGGTACCAACATTTTAAAATTTCTATTCTCCAGGATCCTGGTTGTAATATTCACCAATTTGGATGTGAAATTTTCTTTTAGTTTTGTCTGGACAGCATTTCTAAAAAATAAATCCGCTGATGAAGTTGTAAAGGGCTATGGAAAAATTCTCAGGGAAGCGAAAAAGGCAAAAAACTCACCCCCACGCTTCCTCTTGTCTGACGAGGGAAAGGAATTTTATAACAAAAAATTCAAAGCATTACTGGATAAAGATGATACTCGTTTATTCAGCGTCCACTCTACCATCAAAGTAATATTGTCAAAAAAAAATTTTACTAAATATTCAAATATTATATATTTTGATTTAGTCGAGCATGGCAGAAAAAGTAATTGCAAAATTTCGGCGCATGCTAGCTCGTTACATGACTGAAAATAACACAACCACGTTTAAAAAAGTCTGGCCGAGTTTCGTCAATACCTATAACAGTACTGTTCACTCCAGTACCGGATTCGCACCAAGGGCTGTTACTACAGAAAATTCAGATGAGGTGTTTAGGAATCTGTTCGGGAAATTTCTTGTTCAAAAGAAAAAGCCACTGCAGTTCCTTCCGAACCAAGCAGTTCGAATCAGTAAGGAGAAGCTTACGTTTCAAAAAGGTACCGCTAGTCAAACCTTCAGTCAGGAGATTTTCTTTATCGAGAAGGCTATACAAAGCATTCCTGTAAATTTCTTCTATTTGCGAGACGCTTCCGGTGAAATCCTACAAGGTAATTTAAACCTTTATCGGATAGTCGTAATAATTAGTTGAACCAATATTGTACAGGTGCATTTTACGCAGAGGAACTTCAGGCAGTCAATATTCCAAAATGATATCGAAATTCAAATTTCCAGTGAATCCAGTGTCATACCATCTTACTTTATTTAATAAATCATCGCATGAATATTTCCCATTTAACACCACAAGCAAATTTTCGAACAAAGTCGTCACTCCAATTCCTGGAGAAGGGGAACGACAGTTGCTTGAGGTTGCCTTGTGTGACCTATATATGAATCCTGGAGAAAAGGAAAAAAAAAACATTTTTGTAAATCCCGAAGACAATATTATCAAAACAATGATCACTTTTCGATCTGAACATTTGTTTAGTAAAAATGCTCTTGGTCTTTTGTACTTGGTGGAAGACGTAAACAGGAGATTCAAGAGTATGTCTGTGAATATTCATATAAACACCCTTGTGACCCCCGCTCCGGAAAGGGACGAGTTTCTTATTCTAATTAACAGTGTCAACGACCGACAGGTTAAAATTACTGAATCCTATGCTAAAGCAATGGGCTTTAGTGACAATAACTTTTCATCCGGGCGTCATCAAGCACCTACAACATGGTCAAAGGCACTATACGACATTATTGACGTACAGGAAAAGTTGGAATTTGTAGTATATAAAGAGGACAAAAAGGATGTAATTGTTAAGGAACCTAGCGTAAAAACTGTCGTCGACTTGATTTCAGAAATGAATCGTTCTCTTTTACCCTTTCAAGCTTCCTTTGTTTATGACGGAGAAAGTTTTGAATATGAATACGAAGGTAGAGGTGGACTTAGTGTTAGGCTTTCTCCTTTTCTAGAAGAGCTTTTTGGTGTCCCGTTAAACACGTGGTTTTCTCAACAACACCAGCAGTTTCCCTCCTACCCTGATATCGACTTGGGAATTACGTCCGATTTTACTATTGTCACTTCAAACATTGTTCAACCCCAGCCATTCCAAGGAAAACTATTGCCATGTCTAAGGGTATTTCAATCTGTATATTCAACTGGGCTTGTTCATTACAAGCCAGATATACTACAATATGTTCCGGTAAAGGCTTATCTTCCAATTCAGAATGTCAGCATCGAAATAACAGACGAAGAAGGTGCTCAGCCTATATTGAGGCCTGAATCTAGTACGGTAGTTATTTTGCATGTGCGAAATCGTTTATAATATTGTAAAAATTTGGAAACTCGCTCAGTATCGATTAGTTGACGTTTGTCGAGAGGTATATTATTTCCTTGTAAGTTTTTCTATTGTAATGAGAAAGATGACGTGTACTAGAGACTATTGTGAGCTCGAACCACCAAAGGGTGAAAATTCTCAAAATCAATCTGCAAGTGAACCAAAATTTGCAAATCAGGTAGGAGGAGGTACATCAACAGCTGCTGGAATTTCTCCTTTGGAGTTTTCTTATCAGATTCCACTTTCCAGGAATAGTAGTGTAGGAAAACGTTCGAGATAAAAGCGTAGAAAGGTTCAAGGTGGCAGAGGGCGTAAAAAGTCTCAGACAGGGGGTCGACGCAAAAGAAAATCAATGAAAGTCAAAAAAAGACGTGGAAAGTCTCTGGTTGGTGGTCAAAAGGCTCGCAAAACCAAGAGGGGAAAGTCAGTAGTAAAAAAAATCAAGAAAGGGAAAGTGTGGGAAGCAGAGCCGTGTTAGTGGTTTAAAGTAAAAATGGAAAACAAGGCTGTTGTTTACTCCAATAGTCAAAAAAGCTTTCGAAGCCAACTCAATATTTTCAATCTCTCTTCTACTGATGTGTCAGTGGATAGTTCCACATATTTGTCTTATACGAGTTCGACAACTATTAAGGATTCATACAATCCAATCATCTTTAATATTCCTATTTCTACTAGTCAGTACTATAGTCTTAACGATGGCTACCTATACTTTAAGGCCAGAATTTTATCAAACACTGGAGCTGCGTTACAAGCTACGGATGTCGTGGCCCCTAGAAGTTGGTTTCTCTATACCGCTTTTTCGAACATAATTGTCACCATTAATGGGTTTCCAGTGTCGGATGACCTAGGGCTAAGCCCCTATAAAACTGTCATCACACAAATTCTAACCACTACGGAAAGTCAACAGAATACAGCACTCTCAGCTTTGGTTTGTTATCCCGACAGCGCATATGACGAGTTTGATGTCAACAAGAACGCTGGGTTCAAATCTAGATTTGAATTGTCAAAAGCGTCAAAAACTTTTGACGTCATCGGGAAACTTCAGTCTCCACTCTTTCAAATGAAGCGATATTTACCTAGCGGCTGCTCAATTGAGGTCAAGTTGATTCGAAGCAACCCAGAGTTTGCCTTGGAATCTTCTTCTACTTCAAAAACAGGTGTTTCTGGATGCCCCTACTCATTTAGTATCGAGGAATGTAATTTCGTCATTAATGCATTCACAGTGAATGAGCAGATTTTGAAACATCATCAAAGTTTATTTTCACGAGGCTCAAAGGCTCAGTACCCAATTCGTACTACACAAGTTCGTGGTATACAAATCCCTACGGGTTGCATGACCTTCTATACGGATGTGTTATG
>NIPM01000049.1:0-85057 GCA_002738285.1 Holacanthella duospinosa | reverse complement strand
AAAAAAAAATTTAATTTTACATTTAATACTATACAGCTACAGTCGGAGCATAGTTCGGTATGTGGTCAATTTTGTCTATACTTTTTGTATAATAGATTAATAGGCAAAAGTTTGAGTGAAATTATTGATTTTGATTTTAGCAATTCAAATTTAGCATGTAATGACAGGCTAGTTTCATCCTTTTTTGTCTCTCTTTGTTTTTGTATTTTGCGTGACTCGGTATATGGCAAACAATGTCAAACTTTTGAACCAAGAATAAGAAGTATAAAATTTGAATGTAATTGTAAGTTTGAGGTAGAAATGTGTACAATAAATAATTTAAAGTTTTAAATTCAACAAAATTGTCTATCGGGAATTAATTTAAAATGATAGATCCAACGAGATTATAAATAAAGACGAGAGATGCTCACACCCTCTCCTCGTCATCTCCACAACCACCAGCGGGGAGGAAATTACTCTCATTTTATCTCTAACTCACTTTCTTGAAACATTGATAGGGATGGTTGACTTCAGATGTAGGATGAGTACATGCCTAATACCTTTGATGTCAATACTATCTGCCACTGTCTTAGTAAACCGACGGTGGGAAAGAAGGTTGACATCAGAGGAAGGATGAGCTGTACTTTATACTATCATCGCTGGCGTTGACACAATATTGTAATATTGGCGTTTACACAGCATTTCACAATTAATTATTACATAGTATAGATAACATATCTTAAATTGGAATAAGTTCGTGAAAAACTCACGAGAATTTTCTAATTTAACTCAATTTCAGATTTAACTACGACTTATCGGTGCCTCTGAGGTGCGATGAATTCACCCCCAGGGCCTAAATTCAGAGCGGTGGTTAGGATTTGGTTACGTCTTAACCAAGAGGTGAAATCCTTAACCGTATTCACTGGTTCAGTTAGCTGATGGTTAGTATTCCGTTTCCATAACCAATCTAACCACCTGCTAACCAAGGTTAAGTGATGGTTATATGCACTAACTCATCAGTATTTGGGTTGTGTCTATTCATAGAAAATAGGAGGAGCAGAGATAACGCAAAAATTCTATCGCACCTCAGAGGCACCGATAAGTCGTGGTTAAATCTGAAATTGAGTTAAATTGGAAAATCCTCGTGAGTTTTTCACGAACTTATTCCAATTTAAGATATGTTATCTATACTATGTAATAATTAATTGTGGAATGCTGTGTCAACGCCAATATTACAATATTGTGTCAACGCCAGGAATGATAGTAAAAAGTACAGCTCATCCTTCCTCTGATGTCAACCTTCTTTACCACAGTCGCTTTACTGAGACAGTGGCAGATAGTATTGACATCAAAGGTATAATAGGCAGGTACTCATCCTACATCTGATGTCAACCATCCCTATCAATGTCTCAGGAAAGTGACAGGGGTAGAGAGGGTTGACATCAGAGGTAGGATGAGTACATGCCCATTATACCTATGATGTCAATCCTCTCTACCACTGTCTAAGTAAAATGACAGTACTCGAGAGGGTTGACATGCAGTGTAGGATGAGTACATGCTCATCCTAAGATTGATGTCAATTGTCTCCACCACCACCTTAGTAAATCAACAGTGGTGGTGAAAGTAGACATCAGGGGTAAGANGATTGATGTCAATTGTCTCCACCACCACCTTAGTAAATCAACAGTGGTGGTGAAAGTAGACATCAGGGGTAAGATGAGTGTATACTCATCCTACATCTTATCTCAACACTCCCCTCCACTGTCTCAGCAACGTGAAAGCGGTAGTTAGAGTTGACATCAAGGGTAGGATGATTATATACTAATTATATCTCTGATGTCAATTTTCACTACCATTGTCCCAGTAAAGTGACAATGGTAGAGAGGGTACTCATCAGAGTTAGGATAAGTACAGGTTCATTTTATCTCTGATGTCAACCTTTTCAAACCACAGTCTCAGTAAAGTGACGGTGATTCAGAGGGTTCATGTCGGAGTTAGGATGAGCATGTACTCATTCTGCCCATGATCTCAACCCTCTCTACGGTGACATCATAGCTCATTCTAAATCTATCATGACCCCTCTCTACCACTCACTTAATACAGTAGAAGAGTGTTNCGGTGACATCATAGCTCATTCTAAATCTATCATGACCCCTCTCTACCACTCACTTAATACAGTAGAAGAGTGTTAACATCAGAGGTAAGATGAGCATGTACTCATCTTATCCCTTATGTCAACTTTCGTTACCACTGTCACTTACTGAAACAGTGGTACAGTATTGACATCAGAGGTATAATGAGCATGTACTCACCCTACCTCTGATGTCAACNCGGTGACATCATAGCTCATTCTAAATCTATCATGACCCCTCTCTACCACTCACTTAATACAGTAGAAGAGTGTTGACATCAGAGGTAAGATGAGCATGTACTCATCTTATCCCTTATGTCAACTTTCGTTACCACTGTCACTTTACTGAAACAGTGGTACAGTATTGACATCAGAGGTATAATGAGCATGTACTCACCGATGGAGACTACAGTTGCCTTTACCACTGTCACATCACTGAGAGAGTGGTAGATAGGATTGACGTCAGAGGTATGGTGAGTATGCGATCATCTTACAGTACATGTCACAAGCGAACGGACCGATTTTGGGTTCTGTAATCTCCCTCACACTAAAGAAATAATGAAGTTGGGTGTTGAGGTTATCATAAAACTTGCTGCGAGATCCACTTTTTACCTGTGGAGTAGATGGGCATATTGGAAACAAAAATTTTATAGCAATTGTAATTTTAGGTTGTTGTAACTAATCTTGAGTGGAACTAAAAACTTCTCAAAAAAATTAAAAAATTAAGACATGAAAATCAAAAACTTATGAAACTATTACACGAATAATTTTAAGGTTTTTCAGATCGGAACTTACTCTTTTCATTGTCGCATAGTGTTCTACATGACTCCCAGTTTGACCGGAGTCATGACTGACTCTCTAAATGTTAGGAGTCGACTCTCGGAGTCATGACTGACTCCTTGAATTTTGGGAGTCGACTCTGAGTCAGAGTCAGAGTCATGACTCTCGACTCCGAGGTCACATAAAACATAAATGGAAAATCGGGTAGGACAATCTGAAACTAAAATTTTTTATACGTTTAGTCAAGTTTCCTTGACAATGAGAAACTAAAATAGCCACTTTCATCATGTTAAATAAATAATTCATAACGTTTTTTTAAATATTTCTTTGTAAAAATATCTATCGAAATAATATTTCCATGTAAATATTGTTTGCAGCTCCATTGCCATACCTGGGGTCTGGATGTGACCAACATTCATGAAAAAAATTTACGGCATATGTTGTAACCTGATGGAAGTATATATATTTTTTGTGAAGAAACCTTGTGTTAATTGATAAAAGTAGGTGAAGGAAAAAAAGTTTAAAAATATAGTCCAATATATCCATGTGCGCATGTTTCAATAGATTCATGACTCCCAAGTCTGGGAGTCGACTCCCAGAGTCATGACTCTGACTCCGAAAATCCTTGGAGTCAGGAACTTGCATTTGGTCCTGAGGGATAGTAAATTTGGCGGAAAGCCCAACACTGTTGGTAAAGAATGAGCGGGATGGTAATTCATACCGTTTCCTCAAAAGAAAAATTTTCCCCTAAGTCCCAATAGCTTTAACAAATTGGAGGGATAAAAATTTTTTTTTTTCAAAATCGGTCCGTTCGCTTGTGACATGTACTGTACCTCTGAAATCCAACCCTCTATCACCGTCTCACTAAAGTGACCATGGTAGAGAGGGTTGATGTCAGAGGTAGATTAAGCACATGCCACTANAGAGGGTTGATGTCAGAGGTAGATTAAGCACATGCCACTACCACCTCTGACATCAACCCTCTCTATCACCGTCAATTTAGTAAGACGGTGGTAGGGAGTGTTGGTGTCTGACGTAGGATGAGGCAATACTCATTTTATCTCTGCCATCAGCATTCTTTACCATCTCACATTGGTGAGACTATCTAATTTGAGTCCAATGAATCCACTCAAAGGTCACACTATACAAATTTGTGGGTGAGACCACGGTTGTGTCAACCCCAGTCACTGGACTGTAGCAACGCCAACCGTGATCTTTTAGGAAGAACTTATTTTACCTGCACATAATTCGGTGGATATCATATTAGTATCCCTTATCCTGCTTAAATCAGAAATGATTTAAGCAAATGTTATAAGGTAATAATAAGGACTCAATCGAATGATTATTTTGACTTACCACTAATTGATTGAATGTCTCCAAAGAAGATAGGCTCGTCGATTATCAAATTCTAAGACTAAAGTATCATCGCAAAACTAATAGAAAAATATAAATAAATTAACTTAAAGTTTCCCACTACGGTTAAGTAGAACCCAAACTCCACCCCTCCTTAACCATCATAACCATAACCGACTGCTAACCGAAAACTCGTCTGAATTAGTTTCTAACCGTTCTAATTCCCACGGTTAAGCTGGTTAGCTAACCGTCAGTTAAAAGACGGTCAGGGGAGAATTCGTCCCCACTTAGCCAGGAAAACAAGGAGACAGGGGCAAAAACTTTTAGATATGAATATAATTTGGAAGTTCAGAAGCTTGTGCAAGATATCCCTACACGTTGGAACTCGTGCTATTACATGCTAAATCGTCTTTTGAAACAAAATGCGGCCATCAGATATTTTTCAGCGGAAGAGGCAAAGGATTGTGAATTTAACCCAAAATCAGTGGTATTTACCGGAAGGAGTACTTTCTCTTCAAACTTTTGAAGAAATAACAAAAATCATAAGTGAGTCAGAATCAATAATTTCAGAAGTACTTCCATATCTTATTATGACTCTCACAAATTATTTGGAAAAGGATCACCCTAAGCATTTCGGAGTAGGGAATCTGAAAGAAACTCTCAAAGTTAGCGTAATAGGTTTAAAAGTTATTAGATTTTGAGTAAACGAGAAAGATCTAGGCTTTTACAAGTACTTCCAAAAGCCTAGATCTTTCTTTTACTCAAAATAATCTAAAATTAAAATTCATTGTTTGTGAAGATACTTATCTTGCACAAACAATGAATTTTAATTTTAGATTATTTAGACAATTAAAGATGAGGCACAGTCCAAATTTCCTTACTTATTTCCGTATTGAAATATACTTTCAATTTTAAAAATATTTGAAAATGTATTTGAATAGTTTGCGAATATCATTTTTAAAATATTACAAATACTAATATTCGTAAAAGTGTCCGAATAGTTTCGAATATTCGGGGCATCCCTAATAATAACCTAAAATTCTAGCTTTTAAGAAGCAAATGCCGGCAAAGTGTAACCAGCGTGAGGTTGTGGGATTCCAATTTCACTCTCTCTCAATTCAAATTGTGGAGCGTCCATTTTATTACGTCAGCACGAACATGATAATTTTTTGAGTAACCCACTTTCACACCAAGTGTTAATTTTCTCATTGACGAACCCACTCACATCAATTGCTGCATAGCAAACCATTGCATATAGCTGCCATCAAACAAACATTTCTATAAAATTATTACCGCTAAGTCAATCCCGAATTACCGGTATCAGAATTACAAACCTCAAAAATTTGCTCTTCTAATGTTTTGAAAACTTTGATACGTATCAGTCAATCAAACAGAAACATACTGTTTGAAATATCCACCGCTATGCCAATATCGAATTACAGGAAGCTCAATTACAAATTTACAAAATTTGTTATTCTAACGTTATGAATGCGTTGATACATAGCTGTCATCATAAATACTCATACTTCATTGACATTATTACTGCTATGCCAATATCGAATTATCGGGGACAGAATTAAAAACTTCCAAAATTTGCTATTCCAATGTTATGAATGCATTTCTACATAGCTACCATCAATCAAATATTTCTTTGAAATTATTACCGCTATGCCAATATCGAATTACCGAGAGCGGAATTATAAACCGCAAAAATTTGCTATTCTAATGTTACGAATGCATTGGTACATGGCTGCCATCAAACATAACATACTTCGAAATAATTATCGGTATGCCAATATCGAATTACCGTGACACGAATTACAAATTTCCAAAATTTACTATGCTAATGTTATGAATACTTTGATGTATAGGTGCCATCAAAAATAATTGTAGTTTGACATTATTACCGCTTTGAGAATATCAAATTACTGGGAGCTCAATAACAACTTTCCAAAATGTATTATTATAATGTCATAAATGCGTTTATACATAACTGCCATCAAAAATAATCATACTTATTTGAAATTATTGCCGCTTTGCCAATATCGAATTAACGGGAGCCGAATTACAAATATCCAATTTTTGCTATTCTAATGTAATGAATATATTGGTATCTAGCTACCATCAAAAATACATTTTAAAATTATTACCGCTATGCCAATATCAAATTACCGGGAGCAGAATTTCAAACATCCAAAATTTGCTATTCTAGTGTAATGAATATATTGGTACCTAGATGCCATCAAAAATACATTTTTAAAATTATTAACGTAAAACCAATATCGAATTATCGTGAGCAGAAGTATAAACATCAAAAATTTGCGATTCTTATGCTATGAGTGCATTGGTACATAGCTGAATCAAACATAAATAAATTTTTTTAAACTATTACCGCTATGCCAATATCGACTTACAGGAATCGGATTCACAAACCTCCAATATTTGCTATTTTAATGTTAAGAATGGATTGGTATGTAGCTGCATCAACGTTAACATACTTTTTTGAAATGATTGATATGCATCATCGAACTGTCCTGAGCAAAATTAAAATTTTTCAAAATTTTCAATTCTAATGTTCTGAATACAATGGTACATAATTTCAGGAAAGCATGTTTAAATTTGATGGAAGCTAAGAATTAACACATTCAAAACATTAGAATAGCATATTAAGAAATTTTGAATTCTGCTCCCGATAAGTCATTATTGGTATAGTAAAAATGTATAAGATATATGATTATTTGATGGCAGCTATGTACCAATGCATTCAAATAATTATAATAGCAAATTTTTGAGATTTGTAATTTCGATCCTGGTAATTCGATATTGACTTAGCGGTAATAGTTGTAAAAAAATTGATTATTTTTTATATCTGCTGTGTATCAACGTATTCATGACATTGGAATAGCAAATTTTGGAAATTTGTAATTCTATTCCCGGTAATTCGATATTGGCGTAGCGATAATATTGCAAATGAATATGCTTGTGTTTGATGCCAACAACGTACAAATGCATTCATAACATTAAATTAAGAAATATTTATAAAATTGAATCCCGCCTGGTAATTCGATATTGATGCAGCGGGAGTTTGTAATCACCATGGTGCTTAATCAGATATAAATAAATAAATAAATAGTTTCCTAAAAGTTTGATAATTTTTTTTATTGAAATAAAGTAAATGTGACTAAACTTATGTATACCCCCTTAATGTTGACGTATTAATGGATGTTCCCTATATCATGCATTTATTGGGTTACCCTAAATCCCCTCATACAATTAAGCGTGATTTAGCCTTAAAACAATTGACAAAAAAATATTCAGACTACAGGCATTAATTGAACTATGGATTTATCAGGAACACTTAAATAGATATACAGTGCACGACGTTTATAAGAGCATCCTTTATAAGAACATTCGGGTTATAAGAGCAGTTTTGCAGGTTTGGTTTGCTCTAATGCATTTAGGATGGGACATCAACGCGTTATAAGAACAACCTATATAAGAGCAAAACGGTTATAAGAACTACCTTTTGCTGGGTAATTTTTGAAGCGGGAGTTGGATATAAGAGGAAAAGTCAAATCTCAACCAAAAATAATCTTTTTACATCTTCAATTTCTAAAAGCACCACTTGAAATCATTTCAGTTGAAATGTCGTTCGTGTAAATTTTTTACAAAACTTTAAATAAGAATTAAGCAATTGCAATTTTTGACGAAATTGTCGCCGATAGTTACAGTTGATAACTTTATTTAAGATCTTACGATAGTATAGATTTTCTTTTCATAAATTTTGAAAAAAAATTTTTTTTTGCCATATACTTTTTATAAGAACGTCCTGCTCTTATAAGCGTTGTAAGAACAAACGGTNGAAAAAAATTTTTTTTTGCCATATACTTTTTATAAGAACGTCCTGCTCTTATAAGCGTTGTAAGAACAAACGGTTATAAGGGCAGCTCTTATAACCGTCGTGCACTGTAATTGATTGGTGCGGTCGCTTTATGGAACTTTTATGGACACTTACCACTGAACCAAACTTTTATGGAACAAAATTTCCTTCTTAGCTATTCCATGGAAAAAACGTAGCGCTCGTATGGTTTGATGAATTACTGCCTCGGTAACATTTTTTATCTGAAATGTGTTAACATTGTCGAATAAATTATTCAAGAATAGGATAGGTAGTAAAATATTAAGCATCTAGGATTGCTTAAAGAAATAATATTTTTTTAATTGAGATTTTAAACATCAAAATATCCAAGGATTTCAATTTTCAAAAAGTCATATTTGTTCCGATACTCTTGTAAATTGGACTTTTTCTACTTATGGTACTCTTGAATGTTGAATGTGCAACTGTTGACACTTTTCTATAAAAATATTTTTGAAAGCTAGTCTAAAAATTTGTTGAGAAATGTGCCAATTATTGAATTTTTTTTATACTCATCAGTATAGCAAATGCTTTTACGGGAAAGTGTAAAATACACAACGCATGCATTCGATTAGTAACATACCGATTGAGTAATAAGTTCCAAGCGTCTTTTCTGCGCAACGCGAAACTTTGAGGACAATAAAAAATCTGACCTTGAATTGATAACATGAGTCTGAGAAAAAGTCTTTTGCTCTGCTGCTTGTTTCGTTAATTTCCTGCTCACAGAGTTGTTCACTCCAATAAAACCGCTATGGGAAACGGAATTTTTTTTTCATCCTACTCTTTCACTCAGTGTTTGATTGTGCCAGAGTTAAGTTCACTTGATATTATTTTTGGTTTTGTTAATTTATTAGATTTGAATTTAAATAAGGACTTAAAGTCAACTAGAGAATTATTGAGTTCAATTAGTTACTTTAGGTGTTCCTTTCTTTAACTCAACTTGAATAAATGAAACAATTCAGAAATATGAGCAGAGCGAAATTACATATTTGCCATGGAGTTTCGTATGCGCAGTGGGCCTTTATGTATGCGCAGTGGGAATTAACTTATGAGCATTGGAGTTTCGCAAGCGCAGTGGGCCTTTATATATGCGCAGTGGAAATTAACATGTGCAATGGACTTTCGCATGCGCAGTGAAAATTTACATACGCGCAATTGACTTTCGAATATTGCCTTTATATAAATGCTCAAAGCGCATATGTTAATACCCACTGCGCATGCAGAAGTCCATTTTGAATATATAAATGCTCACTGCGCATATGCAAATGTCCATTGCGCATTTATAGACGTCCATTGCGCAAGCAAAAGTTCATTGCGCACATATATTTGTCCACTGCACATATATAAATTTCCATAGAGGATATATAAATGTCCACTGCGCATGCAAATGTTCATTTCGCATATATAAATACCCACTGCACATACAAAAGTACATTGCACATAAATAAATACCCACTGCGCATATATGAATGCTTACTGCGCATATGTAAATGCCCACTGCGCTTGCAATAGTCCATATTGAACAACTAGTCACCATTATTTTTATTGGGTAGGGAGGAATCTAAAAAAAATTACTGAATTATTGGTCTCGCACGGATTAGTTCATTTTAACTTGGGACCTCCATGACAATTCAAATTAAATTCTAATTCTGAGTTGGAATGGAAGTTTCAATGAACTTTGTACCCGTGGATGAACCTTAAGGGTCTCAGCCTCAGCCTCGTTAACCAATATCACATTCAGAATCATGGTGAAAAATTGGATAATATGGCAATTCTCAAAAGTACAATTTCACAATTTCAAATTAAACTACTTAATATCTGTGCCAAACTTTGCATCAGATTATGGTTGTTCAAATTAGTTTTTAGTCCAACTCAAAATCCAAAATCTTAATTTTTTCAAATTTTCTCGCATTGCGCAGAAAAGACGCTGGGAACTTAATACTCAATCGCTTACTTGGCATAACTAGAGTACCTGAACATAACCGCCAAGTCGGGCTCGGTACATCAGGGTATATGAATTAAAGTTTGTCAGAAACCCTTTTTGTTTCATAATTTTCTATACCTTCCCCACCGAATAGGATAATGGGGACTTTACCATTCCATTCTTCATTGCATGTCAATGATAGTAGTATAGTACTCATTATCCTATGCGATGGGGAAAGCTAAGGGGTGAGCGNTTTTTTCCCCCCCCCCCCCCCGTTTGTTCACGTGTTAATTTATCCACAACCCTTCATTACATCCTCAATTTTTTGAAACTTTTGAAAAATTCAAATCTTCAACAAAATTTTTTTTGCAGAAAAATTTACTATACTGGAATCGCCATCGGTTAAACTCTCAAATTAACTTATTAACTTAGAATTCTGAAATTAAGCTGCGCAGCCTTTTGGCTTAATTCACATGATTTCACTCTCCTGTTATGTCTTTTCCCTTGTCGACAAGAATGATGATACCATTTCCAGGATTAGGACTCACTGTATCTAGAGGACTATTTAATTAAAGGCTTTCAAGACCCAGGAGGTGCATAGAGAATGCATTTCAGGTAATGTCAGCCAGATTTCGTGTATTTCGGAAACCAATTGTTGCCTTACCAAAACAAGCTGAGTTTATATTTTTAGGTATTACAACCATTTGAGTCGCCTCATTATTTGATCTGATAAGCTTATTTTTGATAAATTAATGTAGCCTGTGTTGTGCTACACAACTTTTTAAAGACAAAAGAAGCCAATTTTAACCTCAGTAACAAAAGGTATTAGCCTATTGGATTTGGAGTCGACTCATATGGAACAAATAATTGTGAATGGAGACAAGAACCTACACCAACAGGTTGATCGAGCAGAGGGGATACACAGCCCCATTATAAAAAATTCTAAAGCCATGAAATATGAGCTAATGGATTACTTTCTTAATGAAGGAGCTGTAGATTGGCAAGTAGAAAGAACTGGAATGTAAATAAAGTTTATTAAGGTAATCTTAATAGCTTGAATTTGTATGAGACGACTCATTCAGTTGTTTCTTTCGGACATACTGTTAGCTCAAAGAGTACAGTCGTGAGTCGACTCATCATATGATCAGCAAGACCTGATGGTAGTTTTTTTTAACTGGTTTGCAACAAACATTCGAAAATGGTAGTACTTATCTCGTCCTTCATCAGGTTCCTTGAGAACATTCAAAATTTACTCATTGAAGCACTGGTTGTCGTATGGTGCTTGTAACTCCCATTTACGAACGTTAATATGCGTAACTGGAATCTTCGGAGTCGTCTCCACTTCGATTACAAGCTCCTTATCAAAACCATAAAAAGTTAATAACATTTTTTAGTTTGTACAATACTGAAATGGTTGACCACATTTTCTTCTTTCTCTTGGTCGTCTTCTACTGCTGGCGGAGGGTTGATAGTCGCTTGTCTATTTTCGAAGTCGACTTCACTCAAATTAGATTGAGTACTAAAAGGAAATATAAATTTATTTTAAATTTTAAAACGTAAATTGTTGTTAAAGACACTAATAGTACTCTTCTGGATAATAAGATGCCCAGAGTACATAAATGTTGTTATTACTTCAACTAAAATTATCGTCATAACAAACTATATTAATTTACATACAATTTTCAGATGAGAGCTAAATAACTATTTTCTAAACTATTATTTTATGAAAAGGTTTAAAAAATTTTATTCGAGTCGTCTCGTCACATGACCAAGAGCGGAACAATAGTGAAGAGGCAGTTTTTTCTAGTCTTTTCTAGTCGCAGTTTCTGCTTCTCCAAGAGAAGCAGCTAAAAAGAAAGGCGCATCTAAAATTTTAGCTGCGGCAGCTAAAATTCATAAAAACTGCAATGGTGGAAACAGAGGAGTAGATAACTGCTCCTGAGAAATAACTGCCTGCAGTTTTTAAAAAACTGTGGCAGAAAACTGTGGCAGCAAGATGTAGTGGTAGATTCAGCAATAACCAAAAACTGTCAGAAAACTGTGGTAGTTTTCTTGGATGGTGCAAGGCTGACTAATGACTCCCATTTTCTTCTGAGAGCCAAGGAGCTTAGTCACGAGTTCTGTTAAGCGCCTAGCATCGTAACTTCACTCGCAAAGTTAAGTAGTTGCGAGACTCCTTAGTCATACCTTCTCGCATATCTACTCTCTGATAAGAGTTGTGATACCGCCAATACTTAACATAGCAGTTGCTAGAATCGGTAGTAAGGGATCCTACTTTCTCGTAAAATACTAGCTTTTTTCCTCGTAACTTTGCGAGAGATGTTGATCACCCGCAACTCCTAATTTGTTCTCGCAAACTCTTGTTGTTAAATTGTGGTTTACATAACTTATAGTTTTATGGCGTTAATTGAATCAATTTTAGTAGAGCATTTTCAAAAAAAAAAAAATTTTTTAAACAGTCTCAAAATTTGTGGAGTAGTGCTATAATCCAAAAAAAAAATTTGAAAAAAAATTTTTGAAAAATAATTTTTTTTTTTGAAAAAATGTTGTGCTTCAATAAATTTTAGATTTTAATTTTACTCAAGTTAGTTATTTTTTTAATAAAAGATTCAAATTTTGGCGCGGTTTACTATGCGATTCCTAGCAAATTCTACCAAGATGCTAGGAATATTGCTAGCCCATCCACGACTACCGATTTGCGAGATTCTCGCAAGTATGTTTGCGAGAACCTCGCAAGTATGCTTTCGAGAAGCTCGCAAGGTTACGAGCGTAATTACACTGAAATACCATATGTTTAAACCAGGGTGTTTTTGATTTAATCATTTGATTTAAACCATGGTTTATTTAATGGTCGGAACTAAGAAGTTAAGGTGGTGGTTTTTATTATCCATATAACTGCCGGCTTATAAAAACCAATAGTTGGTTTAAACCACCTGGTTTTTTTAAAAAAAACCAGGTGATTTAAACCAAATAATAAAAACCAAATAAACCCCGAATTAAATTTTTTTTGTAATATAATTTTGAAGAAACTTTAGTCAAAAAAACAAATTTTATTACAAAAAAAGCCCATAAAATATTTTAAATTAAACGCTTTTCTGATTCTTGACTTACTTGATGCGTCTTTAACTCATTTCTTTTTTAGGCTCATTTGCATTTAATCATAGTTTACAACGTTTTCTATTTAGTAGTGATTCATTTTTTTTTGGTAAAGTAATTTTTACAATATTTGGTACACCCATTGATTTTTTGGTCCTGTTTGCCTAAAATAGCAATTCCACTGAGATTGCGCCCAGCAATTCTTCGCCAATTATTGCTGAAAGCAATTGATATCATCTATAAATTATTGCTGAAAAACTATTGCTTTGATCTGGGGTAATTCCATTGCCTAGCAATAACATGGAAATTCACACCATTTTAAAGTTGTAATACAAGAACTTTTTGAAAAAAGTTAAAAACTTTTTTGTCTCTTCCCACCTGAAACTTCTGCAATAATTGCTAAACTAAGCACGAAAAACCGATTTGCTGGTTCTTTATTCCTTACAGCAATTATGACAACAGTCAGCAATAAATTGTTTGCCATCAGCAATTATAATTGCCGGTCGTATTCCATCAATTGCTTACATTTGCTGAAGGATTGTTGAGAGTAATCATTCAGTGGAATCGCCACTTAAGAGTTGATGGAGTAAGTCGAATGCTTTTTATTATATTAAATAAAAATTTATATATTTTTGGGTTGTTATAAAATTTGATTTGACCAAAATAAAATTTAGAAAAATTAAAAAATTTTTTTTTAATAAAAACCATGGTTTAAACCAAATAAACCCGGTTTAAACCAATAAACCAGGTTTTTGGGTTTTTATTGAAAAAACCAAAAAAAACCAGAAACCCTGGTTTAAACACATGGTTCAGGAATTAAAACCCTGGTACGACGTCACCACCATTTATTATTAATCGGCTACAATGGATTATAAAACCCATTGTACGTACCACTATCAATTAATACTTTTTTGGGATTTAAATCTCGTTTAAGGCTACTCTACCGAGACATCATCCGTGTTGTCCTGATCCAGTGTACAAAGTACAAAATTACAAAATTGATTACAAAATTTTTACTTGCCAAAATTACAAAAAAATTACAAAATAGAATAAGCTGAATCTCAGTTTCCCCAGCATCGATTTACGCTGGAAATTTACAAATTTGAAACTCCAAAGCTGAAATTACCATTTCCTGCCATAATTTCAGAGAGTTAAAAAAATTATAATTTGATATCATCCAACTGTGTTTAAGAAGTCAATCGATTAATACAAATTGAATTTATCACACAAAACTAAGGGTGTGATAACAAGGGTTTTTAAATTACCCGCCCTCTGTTAGTTAAATGTGACGTGACGTAATGGAAGATTTTTTGGGCAAAATAACGTTAATGAAAAATGTAACAAAATAAAATGTAAATTAAAAGTTTGTAAAGCCCAGTGTTCGGAGGGCAAATTGGAAAATGGGCAAAATATAGGGTAAAATTGGCAAAATGGCAATGAAGTAGAGATAGCAAAATTGGCAAAAACAACTAAAGCTTGGAGACTGATAAATTAAATTATAAAAATTATTTTGAAAGTCACACAGACCTCTGCGCAGTAAGTCTCGTAGTCTGACCTTATTGGAAGAGAATTAAAATAAGATTTAAAATAAAATTTAATTTAAGACATCCAGACCCAGGGAGACAAATAAATAGATTATAATAGAAGATGGAATTCGAATTACTGAAGATAAAGAACACCCAGTTTTTTATTTTGATTTTTCAACAACCGGCTCACTCGATCCAAGTAACTTTTGAAATTGCTAAAGAATTGCGCGTTTAAAAAATGTGGCAAGTTTATTTTGCCACTGCCAATTTTGCCCATTTTGCAAATTTCACTAATTTCCCACGATTTTTTTTGCCATTGGTTTTTACGAACACTGGTAAAGCAGATTTGAAAGAAAGAATTAACTATTTTCATTGAATTTTTAGTTCCCTCCAACATTCTTACAAATCTAGTTAACTTGTCAGACTTTTAATTCTCTTGTTATTGAGGTTGGTCTCTAAGTAAAGAATCTGGCAAGTTCTTTATTTTGTACAATTTTATTTTCTAATTTGTAAATTTGTACAATGACAAAAATTTTTTAGGAATTTTCGAAAAATTTTGAACACTGTTCTGAACCCACCTACCTGCACCCGTCGACCTGTCTGATACACAAGTAAACATGATTGATCAAAGTGAACTTGTTATTGAGTTCCTAGGTCAGCAAGAGGTTTGGGTTCGGTAATTCAATATGGTCATATCATCAAATCGCACTCACATAATGGAAATGGAAACTGACTCCAGTTCTTACACCGGAGATGAACAAGAAGAAGAATATGTTTCATACATTGGAATGGTATGTAAATATTTTCATTGACCATGCGGGAACATTTCATTGATGACATTGTCTGTTTAGGTAACTGCAGCTTATTCCGAGGACAGTGATGACAATTTTGCTGTAAGTAATTAACTCGACATTCCTTTGAATTCCTTGTTCATCATATTTGTTAATTGAATAATTTATTCAGGATTTGATTTCTTTGGAAGATCCGCATTGCCTCAGTGCTGACTTTCTACTATCTCCTGATCATATGTCCCTATTTGGCACTGAACTAACCTCACCGTTATCTGAATTCGTAAGCCTCCATCTACAGTAAGTAAATCCACTAATTGTTTAAGTTGATCCTGGAACGGGTGAAAACCTTGTAGACAACTTAATTTGGTGTAAACTTCCAAATAGAGTTCTTATGAACATCCTACAAACGAGCTACGATAAAGCACTTTCACTACAGTGTCAACTTGCCCAAGCATTCTGCAGGGAATTTCAGGAACAGAAAGATGATAATTGGGGGATGAAGGCGATGGAAACAATCTGTCGGGACCTCAGGCGAGTAGCTTGGACGGCACAATCTTATGAAGATCCAATGCTGCATGCAGAAGAAAATTCACCATCTTGCATGGAAAGAGCAGCGGATGTGATAATGGGTCTCTTCAGAGTTTGTGCTGGTGATTCGTAAGTATTATTTTCTCCCGGTTTTGATATTTTGAGAATTGTAATAAATCCTAAAGTAGAAACATAATCATAGGCGTGTACAAGAACCCGAATCTAGGCGCTGGGGAATGCTGATGTTGGTCAATCAGCTGTTCAAAGTTTATTTTAGAATAAATCGACTCCAACTTTGCAAACCACTGATTCGAGCCATTGAGACACAACCAATACGGGATCGATTTCCAATTGACCAAATGGTAACCTACAAGTACTACGTTGGCCGGAAGGCTATGTTTGATTCAGAACTTCGTGAAGGTGAGTCTTCTTGATTTTTTTTACATTGATTCATTTTAAATGCATAATTTTTTTTTTCATAGCTGAACAAAGCCTAATGTACGCGTTTGAGAACTCTTCGCCATATCCAGCGTCGATAAACAAACAAAAAATTCTGATTTATCTTGTTCCCGTAAAAATGTTCTTGGTAAACATTCTAACTTAATTCTTCAGAAAGATCCAAACTCATAATGATATTTGTATTACTAGGGTTATTTACCTACCGAAGAAGGTCTTCAAAAATACGACGTCAGTGAGTTTTGGGACGTTTCAGTGTCCATTCGGAATGGATCTGTGCGTGACTTTGATTCAGCTCTCAAGAGACATGAACATATGTTCATCACTAATGGCATTTACTTCATCTTAGAGAAGCTCAGAATGCTTCTCTTTCGTAACTTGTTCCGGAAGGTGTAAGTTTTTCATTAGAAAATTTCATTAGGAAAAATAGATCTTTAGACTTTTTTTACATCAGATGCTTGTTACATGACACAAATCAAATCCCAATCACTTTGTTTGAGACTGCATTGAAATGGTCTGGATATGGAGAAACGGATGTTGAGGAAGTTCAATGTTTGCTAGCCAATTTGATTTATGATGGACAGATCAGAGGATACATCTCTCACCAACATCAAGTGATCGTCGTAGCAAAGTCAAATCCTTTTCCTAAACTTTCTGCCAGCAATATAGATGTTTGAAGCCAGAGTCAAGAAATTTGGCTCTTGTCGCTCCCTTATTTAAACAAAATTATATAACGCCAGTTTAGAAGCAATTCCGAATTGCGAAGAAAAGTTATCTAGATTTTTATCAACTCTATCATGTCAATCCCTCTCGATGGTTTTTGTTTACGGTTCTTCTGATTTTTTAAGCTCTCCTGAAGTTCAGGAGATGCTGGTTACTCGTTTTATGTTTAGCAAGAACAAAAAAGACATTTAAGCAGCGCGCAGGACTACGGGTGTCATTGGTCAGCCAATTTATGATATCCAGGGTTTCTAGCTAAACCTAAGGTATTATTTGACTCAAAATATGATACCTATGACAATTGTTAATGGGGATATTAGTTTCGAAATGTTTTTAACATACTATTTAGTCACCTTTACATTATCAAAAGCTTGATTATTGAAGACGAGAATATATGTGAGGGTAACAATTTTTTTACTAAATCAAGACCTTCCGGTAGAATACCAATTTGGACATTTAAGATCAGATTACGTGTCTTGCTATTAATTGGTATTAATGCATTTAGAATACAAAACATATACACTGACACAGTGATACGACCTAGATTTTGATCCAAATGAAAGAATTTCTTATAATCATGTTATACTGTTGGACCGGAGAACCACCGGTGGTGGTGGTGAGGGTTTTTTTTTCATTTATTGGCGTACAGTAATTTTATTTCATCGGAATTATCAATTCNTGGTATTAATGCATTTAGAATACAAAACATATACACTGACACAGTGATACGACCTAGATTTTGATCCAAATGAAATAATTTGTTATAATCATGTTATACTGTTGGACCGGAGAACCACCGGTGGTGGTGGTGAGGGTTTTTTTTTTCATTTATTGGCGTACAGTAATTTTATTTCATCGGAATTATCAATTCTTTCGACTTTATGCCAAATTACAGGTAGTCTTTATTTCATTTTATACAAGGTTAAACATAATGACAATGAGAAAGGGAGCGTTGCCAGTTGCCACTTAATTGTTCTCACATGGAGTTATAATTTCTTGAGTCTGGTAATTTTATTTTATCTCTCGTTTGTATTTAAGATCCGATTGATCCCGAGAATCATAATTCAAGATTATTGTAAACAATGTTTCAGATATTATAATAAAAAATGTTAATTTAGTATTGGGTTGCGCTAATCATTTTTAGCGATTTTGTGGCCAGGTTAATTTTGTTTTTTGAAGCTGAAATTCTCCAAAANTGGGTTGCGCTAATCATTTTTAGCGATTTTGTGGCCAGGTTAATTTTGTTTTTTGAAGCTGAAATTCTCCAAAAATCACATTTATATTTATTTTGACTGTTGGACCTTGCTTATTGTTTGAAAATATTTTCGAACAACGAATTTTGAAAATGTAAAGAATTTGACAGCAAATTTTGAAAATAATGTAGGATTTTGACTGGAAATTTTGAAAATGTAAAGAATTCGACAGCAAATTTTGAAAATAATGTAGGATTGTGACTGGAAATTTTGAAAATGTGGAGGAAGTTGACAGCCCGGGAAAGTTAAAGAAAACTTATAGGTGATAGGAATAGCAAACNAATTTTGAAAATGTGGAGGAAGTTGACAGCCCGGGAAAGTTAAAGAAAACTTATAGGTGATAGGAATAGCAAACCAATTAGTCAGTAAGAGCCACTAGTAATTGGTTGTGTACTTCATGTTACAAGACGGTCTGTGTACTGAACTTGTTCATGATTTTCGTATCTCGATTCTCAAGAAGTGATCACTCACGATAACTATCTATTAACTGAAGTGTTTGAGTTCTATCCGAATAATTGCTGAAGCGAGTTGGAACAAAAATTTACATTATGTTTCGAGGATTTAAAACAAGAGATGCATAGAATTTGGCAAAAACGGAGTGGAACGTTCCATTCTGCACTAGAAGTATCTGNAATTTTGAAAATGTGGAGGAAGTTGACAGCCCGGGAAAGTTAAAGAAAACTTATAGGTGATAGGAATAGCAAACGAGTTAGTCAGTAAGAGCCACTAGTAATTGGTTGTGTACTTCACGTTACAAGACGGTCTGTGTACTGAACTTGTTCATGATTTTCGTATCTCGATTCTCAAGAAGTAATCACTCACGATAACTATCTATTAACTGAAGTGTTTGAGTTCTATCCGAATAATTGCTGAAGCGAGTTGGAACAAAAATTTACATTATGTTTCGAAGATTTAAAACAAGAGATGCATAGAATTTGGCAAAAACGGAGTGGAACGTTCCATTCTGCACTAGAAGTATCTGNGGATTTAAAACAAGAGATGCATAGAATTTGGCAAAAACGGAGTGGAACGTTCCATTCTGCACTAGAAGTATCTGATCAAATTTTTATTTTTTAATTATTAATCCAACGAATGCTTTCCTGATAAAACATTATTAGTCGCAGCCTATTTCCTAATAAGAGCACTTCGTCTTTTAGACAATTACGATTGGACGGTACCTCTGTCTGCTCAGTCTTGGCTTCTCGAATTTTGGCTACTGGCTAATTTTGGATTAAATGTACCGTGAGTACTTAGCCAAGTACTCTTGCCTCTCACTGGCGGTAGGCCATTTCTCTGATGACTAAAACATTTAAATTGTGAATTAGGTTTAGNAGTACTCTTGCCTCTCACTGGCGGTAGGCCATTTCTCTGATGACTAAAACATTTAAATTGTGAATTAGGTTTAGAACTTGGGAGTCATCAGTAAGCAACAAAATTACTTAATTTTATCAAGTCATCCAACCAAAAGTGTGGGTTTTTCTTCCAACTCATTCAAAGGTATCTTAGGTATATGGAATATGAAGGTTACCANTCCAACCAAAAGTGTGGGTTTTTCTTCCAACTCATTCAAAGGTATCTTAGGTATATGGAATATGAAGGTTACCATTACCAGACCATAATTGGTATGATACAACTAGTACCTTAGTGGGTTGCTAGTCCTAGTGCAACGTTTACGGCTGACTTTTACTTTCCCGGAAGATATTATTGGGTGGTTCAAAGGTGGATTTTGTTTTTGGATCCACAGGTGGATTGTTTTCCAAAATGTGATTAATAGATGTTTCACTTGAATTTGTGAATCCACGGATGGACCCCTGTGGACCCACTTGGATCCACATGTGGATTTTGTTCCAAAATACGATTTTAATAATTGTTTCACACGAATTGTGGATCCATGTGGATCCACAATTCAACGAAAGGTTGGCAGTAAAATTTTCTAACTTTTTTAACATTATATTCCCAGTCTCGAAATTTTTCTAAGGTTTTCTCATAAGGTTATTTCCAAAGTATTTTTTCTACAGTCCAACTAGTATTTTTGGGACGACTGGAAGTTACTTTTGACCCATGCTATTTGCTAGAGAAAGGGGTGCTCCAAAAATTATTGCCAGTAAGACTCCTTAAAGCAATTTTTTTTAGATGATACTGTTTACATGTTTTAGAAAGATTATGCAGTCACAGGGTAAAGTCAAACCCTTGATCTCCCGCAAGCGACGAAATAAACCATAAAAAAGTTGTTGAGGGTGNAAAAAAAGTTACGATTTTTTGAAAATTGTAATTTCGGTACATTCTTTTGGGACAATGTACATGAGAAGCTAGGTTTTTTTTTCATGTTACTACATGACCGATAAAATAACCTTTACAAAATTTGTATAAATTGTTAAACTGTGAGTAAACTTTCCCAGAAATTTTTTTTGTCTGTGATGACCCCTTGTAGTCACAGGGTAAAGTCAAACCCTTGATCTCCCGCAAGCGACGAAATAAACCATAAAAAAGTTGTTGAGGGTGTCAAGCTGACTAACATATTCCTGGCTTTGATGAGTCTTTGAGGGATTGTGAATGCCAGGAATGCACTACTCACTGATTGCTAATACCATATAAAGCGAATACTAGATGAAGCAATCACATGATAATCGCTTTAAAGCGAATATGATTGGTAGCAAATCAGTGGGCGCATTCACAATCCCCAATCGAAATTTTGATTTCATCCAAACCAGGATAGACACGAAGACTACCCTTGTTGTGTAAAAATTTCTAAAACAGCTCACCTTGGCTCCTCATGGTATCGGGGATTTCATTGAGAATATTGAATCTGTAGAAATATTTTCCAAAGTACCCAGGAACGGAAAAGTTACCCGGATTAATATCCTGAATAACTTTTCTATGGGTCATTTCGTCGTTTGGGGAGATCAATGGTTTGACCTTGACCTGTGAGCTCAAGGAGTCATCAGAAAAAAAAATCACGGAGAAATGTTAGTCAGCTTGACATCTTCAACAATTTTTGTATCGGTCGTTATGTCTCTTTTGGAAGATCAAGGGTTTGACCTTGACCTGTGACCTCAATGAGTCATCACAAAAAATGTAACGGAGAAGTGTTAGTCAGCTTGACATCCTCAACAACTTTTGTGTGGCTTATGGGATATTAAAGGTTTGACCTTAACCTGTGACCTCATAGGGTCATCACAGAAAAAAAAATTTCAGGAAAAGGTTACTCAGTTTATTATCCTATACAACTTTTGTATAGTTCATTTTGTCGGTCATGTAACATGAAAAAAATTTTGTACTTAAATTAGAAAAACTACTTTGGAAATAACCTTATGGAGAAAACCTTAGAAAAATTTCTAAATTGGGACTGGCAGTCGAACGTTAAAAAGTTATAAAATATTACTGCCCACCCTTTGGTCGAATCCAACCAAATTCACCTGTGGATCCAAGTGGGTCCACAATGTGGACTCCAGATGTGGATCTACAGATTCATGTGAAACATCCATTAATCACATTGTGGAACAAAATCCTGTTGTGTAGCTGTGTAGCTGTGTATCCACAGGTGGATACACAGCTGGTGGATCAAAAAAAATCCACCTTGGAGCCTTCCAATATCTGCCGGGAAGGTTGAAGTCAGCCAACCTACACTAACCTGTCATTTTTGTACTGTAGAGGTAAACTGTAAAGATTCGATTAAGTTAAAAAAAAAATTTTTTTTCGAATTTTTGATTCATGCCAAATAGAGAAAAAAAAATTCAGATAAAAAAAAGTTATGCTAAAAGTTGTATTGAATCACTAAGGTATTGTTACTGGTATCGATATCTTCCTCTCAACTTTGCTAATAGGTAATGAATTTGGTGGTTGATTAGAATTGAAATGCATTATGAAAGCTTGATACCCAATGTAATCATTTGCTTAAAGTTTTGTTTCTAGAACATTTTTTTTATTATTGATCCAATTCAAAAAGCAATCAGTGAGTTAGAGTTTAATTTCGATAAACTCTGATAGTGTCACTCAACTGAAGTGGTCGGACGGAGGCTCGACTAATGTAGGGGTGTCATGATGATGGATCTCACGATACATGGCGGTTGGATACTTATCCTTTTCGTCTTATCAATGAAGTGCATAGATATATGCTTCGTTCAATATATTAGCTTGCTGAAGCTAAAGTTAATTTCCATTTCACCGGACGCAAAACCGTCAACAATACATTCTTCGCTTTCAACGTACTGCTGTCTTGCTAATCGAAAAGGTATGCTTCGCCTTCGCTTTTTTGTCTATTTTGTGGCATGACTACGGGAACAAAGATTATGTTTGCTTTGTTTTGTACAAAAGTTTTAATTCCATGCATAAGCTTTCATTTCATGGAATATTTTTTTTTTCAATCTAGATATAACATTTTAGTACCACCATTAAAATTTGGTCTACATTACTCAAAATTCTTGAAACATCATTACCAAAATTTTCATTAGTTATTATTTACTTTGAACTCAAAATTTCAGCGTAAAGATATAAACAGTAATGGCTGACACCGCTTCAATTGGGTTTGAGTCTGCACATGCCGATGTCAAAAAACTTTTCTTGTAAGCCGATCAGAATATCTGAAAATCAGATTTATTCGTACAAGTTTAATTTAAATTTAGATACATTGATTCGCAACGCCATCGCTATGTGGACACACTTCGGGAGGCTGTCGCAATTCGTTCCGTCTCTGCTCAGCCTGATGCACGTTCCGAAGTCTTGCGAATGGTGAAATGGACTGCTGCGAAGCTTCAGGATCTTGGAGTAATTGTCGAGCTGAGAAAAATTGGAGAGCAGGTGAGTCATTTCATGAATATACATTACCATACACATTACCATAATAATTTTCTGTAGACCTTGTGTGACGGAATTGTGGTCCCGTTACCTCCTGTCATCTTTGGCACGCTGGGTGATGACCCCAAAAAAAAAACTGTTCTCATTTATGGGCATTTGGATGTTCAACCTGCAAAACTTGTAAGTATTTTTGGGACAATTTTAATCTAAGGAAAGTTGATATATATATCTAGAAATTCTTGAAATGGAAATAACGCTAAGCATGTGTCATTTGAATCTCATTTATTAGGAAGATGGATGGAACACGGAACCTTTCGCTCTAACTGAATTTCATGGAAAGTTGTTTGGTCGAGGATCAACAGATGATAAAGGCCCTGTTCTCGGTTGGCTTCATGCTATTGAAGCACATCTTAAGTGCAATGTGGAGCTTCCAGTGAACATCAAAGTAATATGATAAGTTTTACAATAGTATGGATTCATTTTTTTTTAACTTTTTGGAAATGTGTCTAGTTCTGTTTGGAAGCAATGGAGGAAAGTGGATCAGAGGGTTTGGAACCTCTTCTCCGTTGTTCTGCTAATACTTTTCTTGCCGTAAGTTGACTTCAGACAGTCCATATTAGCTATTGAATTCAACTTAAAATTAAATTTTCGTTTAGAATGTAGATTTGGTTTGTATTTCGGACAACTATTGGTTGGGACGAGATAAACCTTGTCTTACGTATGGGCTTCGTGGCCTGACTTATTTCTTTATTGAAGTTGAATGCGGAACCAAAGACCTTCATTCCGGTGTTTTTGGAGGCTCTGTGTAAGCTGAAGATGACAAATTCCAATTGTTATTAGTTAAAAGTTTTTTTTTTTTTTTTTTTTGCAGGAAGGAAGCCATGCCTGATTTAATCTTCTTGCTAAACTCTTTGACGGATGCCGATGGTAAAATTTTGATTCCTGGAATCATGGATCAAGTCCTTCCACTCACTCCTGCTGAAGAGGAGACTTATAACGCCATCACCTTTGAGCCTGAAGAGTTCCGTGTGGATGCTGGTGTTTTTGAACTTCGCTATCAGGAGCAGGTCAGTCATTCGTTGTTTACAAACTATTTGTTAGGAGTTAAGTGTAGTTTATTGTAATTTGAATGCATACTTTTTTTTAAATTAGTCTAAAATTCTTATGAGCCGCTGGCGCTTCCCATCAGTTTCCATCCATGGTATCCAAGGATGCTTCAGTGATCCAGGTGCGAAGACTGTCATTCCAAGGAAAGTGATTGGAAAATTTTCGATCCGTCTTGTCCCAAACCAAACAGTTGAACACATTAAAAAGTCAGTTATTAACTATCTCAACAAGAAGTTTGCTGAGCGGAAATCACCAAATAAGATGATGGTAAATTATGGTTGTTGTTTTTTCCTCGACTAATTTAAGACTACAGAGTTCAATCCTCATCTTGATGAATCTTAATGTTGAATTTTAAATTTCTTTCCGTTTTGTACCCATTTTGTGTTGATAATCAGCGAGTGAACTGACCTGGTCCATGACTGAAGTATTGGAATCCAATGGAATCCCAAATGTCGATGAGTTGGGATAACTCTCTGAATAATAATTTGGTTTGTCTTATTTCGGAAAGGTTCAATTGGAAAGCGGTGGAAAGCCTTGGGTAGCAGATCATAACCATGGCAATTACCGTGCTGCAGCAAAAGCAACCAAATTGGTGTATGGTGTCGAGCCATACTTGACACGAGAAGGGGGTTCCATCCCCATCACCCTAGTGTTGCAGGTTAATGATTTTACTCTCTTTGGAATGGTGCAGGTCTATATGGCTGATGATGGATGCATGCATTGGTTCAGTAATCCTAAACATCCTAACTATGAATCTGCCAAACGAGCAATTGGCGCTGCTTATGCCACATTACCTGACCTAATCCGAGAAGGTGGATTTGTCCCTACTGTCCTCATCCTACAGGTTCCCAAATCCCATCACACAATCTTAGTCTCCTTTTCCTTGAATATAACCTAACATTATATTTAACTTAAAGTATGCATTATGCTTTCATGTGAAAACGAATGTTTTTTGCATGATTACAATAATTCTAACTAATTGGTTTTGATAACATACAGGAAGCCACAAACAAAAACGTTTTGCTCCTCCCAATGGGTGCCAGTGATGATGGTGCACATTCACAAAACGAGAAATTGGATCTTCGCAATTACATTGAAGGGGTTAGTAACTAGTGTCCTTGAAATTAGTGTACTAAGACCAATATAACTTATTTCCATCTGTTTTAATTCCAGACTAAAGTCATGGCTGCATACTTACACGAATTGGGAAATATCAAGGAGTCACTCTAATTTCTATCGCCGCCTTTTGGGCTAGACTGAAAAGCCTTAAATTAAGACTAATCAATTAATCAATGAAATCAATCAGCTTTAATTTGAATCTGAGTAATAAACGCTAACTGCAACTTTAATTCCGAAGACACAGTTATTTAGTTAGAAACTGCGGTTTGTTCAACAAATGTTTTTCTATTCTGTTAATTTAAGGAGGCGACCAGTCGGATAATTCACCCGGCGACATCTACTCATAATTTAATTTTGTAATTCTTGCAATTTTAATTCCTAAGTCGCCGCAAAAATATGGACGGAGTATGGCGACAATGGAATGGAAATTCAAATGTCTCCGCATTACACGCCTCACTACAGTTGAACCCGGTTACACTGACTTAATGAGTGTTAGGAAGGGGTTTCTGATAAACCTAGAGATACTGGATTTAGCAAAATTTAGTGAAAAATTTACGGCAAATTGCTAAATCAAGTTCTTGATTGAATTCTAATAGAATAATAATCATTGTTGAATAGTCTTTACATTTTCGAATTAGATTTGAAGTTTGTTCAAGACCTGCAACAAACTGTCAAAAGTATAACTGTAAATGTATTTATTCTAGAACTTGAAAATTAATAATTTCCGTCAGTATCTTTTTGATTTGGTAACAAAATATTTGGTGAAATATGTTCAAACTAGATAACCCGAGACCCGATCCAGTATTTGGTTAAGTTTGATGAAACAGGTTAAGTCNAGAACTTGAAAATTAATAATTTCCGTCAGTATCTTTTTGATTTGGTAACAAAATATTTGGTGAAATATGTTCAAAATAGATAACCCGAGACCCGATCCAGTATTTGGTTAAGTTTGATGAAACAGGTTAAGTCATTTTTTTATTTCTTTTTTCAGTTTGATTTCTATGCATATTCAGTTATGTTATTCTTTGTCTAATTATTTATGAAAGAATTACATTTGACAGTTACCACAGACAATTGGACTAGGGTGGGCAAAAATGGTAAAGAATTGGCTGGAGTAAGGCAGAGCCCGCTGCATGCTACAGCCCAGCAAAAAAATCTCCTTTACTAAAGCCCATTACTACAGCCCAGCATAAAATCACGTTACTACAGCCCAGCAAAAATTGCCTCTCCAACAGCCGATGCCTACCGCCCAGTGAAAAAAATATTATATAGACGCTTGAGATTTTTTCGAACAATTAAAGGAAACGCACTCCTCGCGGAATTGGGTAAGTGATACCTCAATCGATTGGAAATTCATGCATATTACGAATCTGGCATTCATTAGTGGCGGTCAAGTCAAATTTTGCAAAAAATTTTTTCTGCACTGTCTTACCCAAATATCCTTGTGGAATTGGGTAAGCTATATCTCAATCCATCAGAAATTTCACGCAGATTACAAATCTAACATCCGTTGATGGCGGTCAAGTCTCATTTTGTGAAATTTTGTAAATTTGTGCCAAAAAAATTTTTTTTTAAAGTGACTTACCCAAATGTGCGAGGAAAAATTAGGTACCATATTCCGAAGCACCTCAAAGTATGATGAAGTTTATTTTGTAGATTAATAATGGGGTCGCTGATCACAAATATAAAAAAATTTTTCACCGGAAACGCATAGAAAAAAAGTTATGAATTATTCAAAATGGAACAAAAATAGGATTTAATATGCATTCGTTGTTAGGATAAGGATTCGTTAGGTTATTAATCAATAAAATTTTTCATCAGTAGTTTGCTATTACGCGAAAGAAATGGCGGCGCGCTTTGCGCGCCTCCGATAGCTGTTGAACGAGCCGAAGGCTCGTTGAAACGCCGCGGGGAAATATGGTCTGAACTACCTGAACGCGATATCCGTTAGAGGTGTGCAATCACGCTCAACTAACCCAATCACGATTGTGCATGTTACCGACCCGTGTTTGCGTGAATACGTCTAGATTGGATTTAAGCAGCGGTTGGCAAAGCTTTACAACTTATGCAGAATGTAGCATTGGAATGTAGCCCACACCATCCGTCCAAAAGGATTGGCGGTAGGCATGGGAAGTTTTACTGGTAGGTAGGTATCGGCTGTTGGAGAGGCAATTTTTGCTGGGCTGTAGTAACGAGCTGTAGACACGTGACTTTATGCTGGGCTGTAGCAACGGACTATAACAAAGGACAGTAGTAATGGAACTGTAGTAACGTGATTTTATGCTAGGCTGTAGCAGTGGGCTGTAGTAATGGCTGTAGCAAGATTTTTTTGCTGGGCTGTATCATGCAGCGCGCTCTGCCTCATCGATCGATCGATGTATCACTTATCCAATTCCATAAGGAGTGCGTTTCCTTTAATTGTTCCGTAAAAAATCCTATGCTACCGCCCAGCAAACAATCTCAAGCATGTATATACTTTTTTTTTTCACTGGGCGGTAGGCATGGGAAGTTTTACTGGTAGGTAGGTATCGGCTGTTGGAGAGGCAATTTTTGCTGGGCTGTAGTAATGAGCTGTAGAAACGTGACTTTATGCTGGGCTGTAGCAACGGACTATAACAAAGGACAGCAGTAATGGAACTGTAGTAACGTGATTTTATGCTAGGCTGTAGCAGTGGGCTGTAGTAATGGCTGTAGCAAGATTTTTTTGCTGGGCTGTATCATGCAGCGCGCTCTGCCTCATCGATCGATCGATGTATCACTTATCCAATTCCATAAGGAGTGCGTTTCCTTTAATTGTTCCGTAAAAAATCCTATGCTACCGCCCAGCAAACAATCTCAAGCATGTATATACTTTTTTTTTTCACTGGGCGGTAGGCATGGGAAGTTTTACTGGTAGGTAGGTATCGGCTGTTGGAGAGGCAATTTTTGCTGGGCTGTAGTAATGAGCTGTAGAAACGTGACTTTATGCTGGGCTGTAGCAGTGAGGTGTACCAATGGGCTGCAGTAAGGTGATTTTTTTGCTGGGCTGTAGCATGCAGCGCGCTCTGCCTTACTCCAGCCGGCCATTGTTCACTACTAAGAGTTAGGTCCACATTTAAATTAATTGGTGAGGCCACAGACTTCTAACCCAGAATGACACAAAATGAAAAGAGAAGAGTATCTGTGATTTATGCCTTTATATAACTTTGGAGTGGCTGTAGCAATGAGCTGTAGCAACGGACTATTACAAAGGACAGTAGTAATTGGCTGTAGTAACGTGATTTTATGCTGGGCTGTAGCAGTGGGCTGTAGTAATGGGCTGTAGTAAGGAGATTTTTTTGCTGGGCTGTAGCATGCAGCGGACTATGCCTTACTCCTACCTAAAAGATTTTATCCGGAGAGTTTACTGAATTGTATGACGTCGCTGGTTGAACGAATAAAAAAATTGGTTTGGTTGTTTGAGACTTAAAATCTTAGACCAGTGTCAATAATACTATCGTGATCGTGACTGCGTGGTCGTGCCTATTCTCTATTGTCACAGTCAGTACTCAGTAGTCTGATTCATCAAAAGCGTATTTAAATTTATTGGAGGCATTTTGTATTTTGAAGACAGTTATCTCCCAGCACTAGATCGNTTCATCAAAAGCGTATTTAAATTTATTGGAGGCATTTTGTATTTTGAAGACAGTTATCTCCCAGCACTAGATCGTATTAGACAGGTACACAAAACTAGCAGATCAGTTGTCCATAAGTTTTTTTGACTTCGTTAGAGAAGAAGTTACTAATTGCAAATGGATTCTCGCAAGAACGCTGTTCGAGGCCGAGCGAGGGGCCACCGCCGAGACGACGATGATCCGTCCTCACAACGAGTATCACCTCCTGGACGGCCTTCGGAACTTANTTCATCAAAAGCGTATTTAAATTTATTGGAGGCATTTTGTATTTTGAAGACAGTTATCTCCCAGCACTAGATCGGAGTAGACAGGTACACAAAACTAGCAGATCAGTTGTCCATAAGTTTTTTTGACTTCGTTAGAGAAGCAGTTACTAATTGCAAATGGATTCTCGCAAGAACGCTGTTCGAGGCCGAGCAAGGGGCCACCGCCGAGACGACGATGATCCGTCCTCACAACGAGTATCACCTCCTGGACGGCCTTCGGAACGTCTGAGCGTAGCAACACTTCATACTGGACTACCAGGGCCCTCGTCACCATATGACGAGACAAAAGGGAACAATGGTAATGATGGAAGAGGACCTACACCTGCTCGTGGAGTGGTCGACTATACAGAGCGATTTGACCACGTAAACACAATGCCGGATGGGATTAGCAAAATTGGGAAGTTTGGAAGGGAAATTTCATTGGTGGTTAACTATTTCCCGATGCGAACAACAACTGGTTGGATGGCTTTCCACTATCGAGTTGATTTTGCACCTCATTTGGAAGAAACTGCACAGCGTCGAGCTGTCTTTCGGCGATTCATACAACAAGACAACGATGGTAAGGAAAAGCTAAAATTAAATACGTTTGCAATAAACTACCCGTCTTTTTAAAATAATTGAAAAATTGAATTTTCAACAAATATCAAGACGGGATGAGTACAAAATTACTCATCGTTTTAGATGTGTTTATTTTTGACTTTGCGTTTACTCTAGGAGTCCTTGGAATTTGTAGCTTCGACGGACATTCGATCTGGTCCGTCAATCGCTACACTACAGACCCTTCGAAGACATTGGAACTGCTCAGTTCTGATAGGAATGGTGACCCTGTGACAATCAAGATTCGAATGGTTGCTGAGTTACCACAAAGTGATCCACAATTTCTCCAAGTCTACAACAACATCGTCCGAGGTTGTCTTCGAGCTCTCAATCTCACACAAATTGGCCGAAATTACTTCGATGGCAACTTGCAGATCGTTATCCAAGGGCGTAATCTCTGCATTTGGCCTGGATTTCTGACAACTCTGCGCCAACATGACCACAAGAGTTTGCTCTACTGTGTGGAAATAACGAATAAGGTTATTCGAACAGACAGTGTCTTCCATTTCATCCGAAATAGAAGACAAGACCTTTCCCGTAGTAACAAGAGAGAGGATCTAATTCAAGCAATTATTGCAAAGGAGATCGTTGGTACAATAGTAATGACTTCTTACAACAGAATGACTTATCGCGTGGACGAAGTCCTTTGGAAAGAAAGTCCTCGCACCACATTCAAACAAGGAGATAAAACTGTGACGATTGCTGATTACACTCAGTCTAAGTATAAACTTCCATTCTTTATGTAATGAAAACTTTAATTTCTTAAAATTAATTTTCAGGCACAATGTACGAGTAACTGGTATGGATCAGCCACTTTTGCTTTCAAATCGGAAAATGCGGGACATCAGACGTGGTTTGAAGGATCCGTTTAAGCTTCTACCGGAATTCTGTCAAATGACTGGACTCACTGATTCGATGAGGAGTGATTTTACTCTAATGAGAGAACTCAGTCAGCATCTCTTTCAAGCACCAAAAGTAAAGGTTGAATCTATTCAGAATTTTATCAAAAGGCTCCGAACCAACGCAACAGTAAGTCAATCATTCAATCATTCTCCTAATTCCTTTTCCTTCATGCAAGCAAAGCTGGAATTATGGTTGAACTATATAGTTGATTTCAGGGTTCGTTAACTTTATGATTTTTTTGTAAAAAAAAATTGAATATTTTTTATAAAAACCATCAATGTTTCTTTCGTCATTCTTCTCGGTGGTAATTCTTCAAAGTTGACCGACAAGAGGGGGAACTGAATTTTTCCACAAATTCTGAAGGTACTTTCACCGGCTGTACATTAATTTTTACATGTGTACAAATCTGCCTTGAGTAACAGCAAACATAATCGGGCATATTCTGCGAAATAAAAATTTCAGTGTCAAAATATATAAATCTTTACTAATCGCGTAAAGCATAGAACTCACCGTGACAGAAATTATGCTTTGAAAAGTTTTCCGTGGAAAAAAATTTTCCGGCGGAAATNTCACCGTGACAGAAATTATGCTTTGAAAAGTTTTCCGTGGAAAAAAATTTTCCGGCGGAAATTTTTCTGTTGTTTTACCTCACCAAATAAAGTAAGCGACAAAAGTTCCTTTCGGATTCCTTCCAAGGAAGGATAATCCTTACATGTTNTCACCGTGACAGAAATTATGCTTTGAAAAGTTTTCCGTGGAAAAAAATTTTCCGGCGGAAATTTTTCTGTTGTTATACCTCACCAAATAAAGTAAGCGACAAAAGTTCCTTTCGGATTCCTTCCAAGGAAGGATAATCCTTACATGTTTTTCTTCGGCCAAACCACACCATTAACTGCACCGATGGTAAGGAATGCAGTTCTTACTTCGATCTGGCATAATGATGGACAGAAATTCCATCGATAGATTTTTATGAAACAGCGAAATAGGAATAACAAAACATTTTATGTTTCCAAAATGTGTTTGTGGTGAGAGGAATTAGTTTCCATTGTATTAATAATCTACTAATAATATATATTAATAATCAGGATGAAACAACGAAAAATTAAAACATCAGCACGAGGAACGGGGCTATACGATAATTTAGTTGGTAATTTTTCAGCTTTGTTGGTGGGGTTTAACAATGGAAATTGTTTCCGTGGAAAGCTTTCCATTCAGAAGTTGAAAAAATTCAACTTTCAAAAAACCATCTACAGAATAAATTCTGTCATATAGTGAGATGGTTTCTTTCGGTCTGGCCTAGAAAAATGGGAAATTGGACGGACGGAAATTCTTTCCAATCAACTCAGCAGAATTTTTCTCCTACGACACATCTCTCGGTGAGTTCAGACGAGAGAAAAACTGATTCGCTGGAATTTCCATCCACTGTACTATGTGGAAATATTTTCCACTGACAAATCTGACGGTGAGTTATACAAAAATGAGTAAGTGGATGGAAATTCTGCAACGGTCAGTTCCGCCCTTAAGGGTATCCGTATTTTCAAAATGCGAATTTACTGAGATTTTGCACGCATGCTTGCCCATCACAGGTTGACGCGAAACTTAAAATTAGCGTATGACCAATTCCTAACCTCTTCAGAAACCATACCATGCAGAATATGTAAGATTATTATTTATTGTTTCACAAGCAGATTGTTATAGTAAAAAAATTCTTACCATACATTCCCACCTCACAAAATAGCAGGGGGATGTGTCAAGCCAGGTCTCAGTTGGGGTATCGGCGCTCGCCGATTCGTTTCCCAAACAATTCCAACACGATGAGAATACAATAAAAAAATTGCATGTACGTTTTACTTCCCCATTTTCTTTCGGCTCTCATAATATCATGTCACTTATCAAGTGACGCAAATGGGATATAACCTTCCTGGATGTATTGATCATTGGTAGAGGTAGTTAGAAGAGGGAGTATTAGATTCAGAGGAGCAGGAGAACGCGGTGAGGAAATTGTTTGACCTGTTACCTGTAAATGTTAATTAGTTTACCCATACTGACCCGAACTCTCTGGCAGAATTTATGCAAAATATTTGAATTTTTTTTAATAAAATGAGCATTTCACCTAATTATTCTGGCTCCTATAAATTCTAAAAGTATTAGCTAGTCTTGGGATAGACAGTGGTGGAAGGTGGATTGTAAGTCAGGTTGAGAGGAAAGAACTTAAGTTTCAACGCAAGTTTTCCGAAGATCATGGATTCACTGCTAAAGAAAATGATAATTTACAGTCCAACCAGTGTTTATGGGACGACTGGAAGTTACTTTTGACCCATGCTATTTGCTGGAGAAAGGGTTGATCCAAAAATTACTGACTTACTGGCAATAATTTTTGGAGCACCCCTTTCTCCAGCAAATAGCATGGGTCAAAAGTAACTTCCAGTCGTCTTAAAAACACTGGTTGGACTGTAGTAGAACATAACTTACAAACCATGAACTTTCTGTTGAAGAAAATAATTTGTTACTGGAACATTTCCACAATATGTTAAAGATCTAAAACCATGTTCCTATGTTAGAGTTCTTTTTAAGAAAAATTAACTGAATCACCTAATACGAATCTTGTCAACTAAAGTTTTAATCTTTAGTTGTTTTACGCTAACCACCACAAGAGTCGGTAGGAGTAAGGTAGAGTCCGCTGCATGCTATAGCCCAGCAAAACAATTTCATTACTACAGCCCACTGCTACAGCCCAGCATAAAATCTTGTTACTTCAGCCCATTATTACAGATGCAATCATTTCTTTCGCGTGATAACAAAATACTGATGAAATATTTTATTGATTAATAACCTAACAACCTAACGAATACTAATCCTAAGAACGAATGAATATTAAATCCTATTTTGATCCATTTTGAACTTTTTTTTTAAGCGTTTTCGGTGCAAAAGTTTTTTCATATTCGTGTTCAGCGACGCCATATTAGTCTACAAAATAAATTTCTGAGGTGCTTCAAAATACCAAAATCACTATAAAAAAATTTTTTGGCACAAACTTGCAAATTTTTTGCAAAATTTGACTTGACCGCCAACAACGGATGTTGCATCCGTAATTTACATTAAACTTCTGATTGATTGATGTATCACTTACCAAATACCATGAGGAGTGCGTTTCCTTTAATTGTTCCGCAAAAAATCCTATGCATTCCGTCCATGCATGCCTACCGGCCATGCCTACCGCCCAGCAAAAAATCTCAAACGTCTACATAATATATTTTTCATAGGGCGGTAGGCATGGGAAGTTTTACTGGGCGGTAGGCATGGGAAGTTTTATTGGGCGGTAGGCATGGACTGTTATTGGAGTGGCAATTTTTGCTGGGCTGTAGTAACGTGATTTTATGCTGGGCTGTAGCAGTGGGCTGTAATAAGGAGATTTTTTTGTTGGGNAGATTCAGAGGAGCAGGAGAACGCGGTGAGGAAATTGTTTGACCTGTTACCTGTAAATCTGTAGCATGCAGCGCACTCTACCTTACTCCAGCCCAAGAGTCTTCTGGTGGTTGTCGATAGTGGATGTTAATTCTAAAAAACAAAATAATTGACACCCACCCCAAGACGGCCTTCGGCCGTCTTGGGGTGGGTGTCCGTAGTGTCCTCCCTCGTCTCTCGGCAGAGGGGTGTCCACTATACCTCACCTTATCGGATGGGAATGTATGATTCTTACATAGTCTGCATGGTATGGCAGGCAGTTCATTGACTTTCAAAAAAACTACGACTTTGGAAACAGAATTGTTTGGAAGTTAAAAACTTCCCCTGGTTAAAGGTTTACGAGAATACTTTTGTTTTCCGGCACAGGTAATTAGAGGCTAGCCGATCTTCCGAGTTACTCTGATTTTTTCCACCACCGCTACATCCCGATGAAAAATGTCTCGAGCCAACAACGCAACATTTAATTGGTTATTTTCTTTGCTTAAGTATAGATTTAAACAAAAAATGCAGACAGACCACTGAAAACCATAAAAGTTACTAAGAGGCGAGTGTTAGTTTCGCTTTTAGTCTTAAGTAGTACTGTACAGCGAAGTAAGCAATGCGTATTCTGTTGTAAAAAAAATTTATTATTTTTCCGTCTTGATGTAATCGTGCCAGCTGGCACGAGTTCTGTTTCATTTGTTCTATTTTTCAGGTGAGCCGAGATTTGGAAGCTTGGAAAATGCAGCTTGACGAAAAGCCACTTCGCATCCAAGGTAGATGTCTTCCACCTGAAATCATAATCTTGAGGAACCTGTCAAATGGAGCTCTTGACATTTTTCCTGCAAACGAAAGCGCAGACTTCACTCTTGCATTTCGAGGTACAACTTATTTTAAACTTTATCCCAGTTTAAATTTCAAAGAGAGTGATTGAGATTTTGAAGAACTAAATTTCAAAAGGCGTGGACTTCTAAGTACAATAATGATTTCAGAAGAGCAGAACTTTATTATTCAATAGACAGAAACTGAGTACATTTATCTTGTTGCAGAGCGTTAAGTTTTTGTATTGAACGACTTAACCAAAAACAAGTATTATTGGAATAGAACTAGAATGAACAAGAAAAGATAATTGGGTCCTTCGAGTTAGTCATACCTCATGAGTCATTTGTTGAAAGTTTAGAATAAACAAAAGGTTAAAAGTGATTAAGCCCTAACTTCTAAAGAAAGAATTGAAAGGGGTGAGTCACTGCTATACACAATATTAAGAACCAAAATTAAGAGAAAATAAGAATACTCAAAATTAAAAATATCTTCAACAGATTTTGATTTATGTCTAGGGAAGCATATGGTGAGTTCGGTGCATCTGAAGAAATGGATCGTGATCGTACCCCAGCGGGACGCCAGAGATGTCCGAAATTTGATCGGGACAATGCAGAGAGTGTCTGGGCCAATTGGATTTCAGCTCTCGGATGCTTCAGAAGTGTAAGTTGTTTTCTAGGAAAAAGTATGAATTCATAATTCAGTTTATTGATTTATTGTTAGGGTTTCGTTGGATGACATCCGTCCCAAAGCCTACATGGACGCCGTCACTTTCGTTCACAACAAGTACGGTCCAGCACTACAGCTCGTTTTTGTGATTCTTCCCAACAACAAAGCAGACACCTATGCCGCAGTGAAGAAGAAGTGTTACATCGATTATGGGCGTAAGTGTCGCCATCATTGGGATCCTTATTAGATGAAAAAATGAGGTAACTTTTATTACTTTTCGCATAAGTGTCCTCCCAGTGTTTCCTGGCAAAAAACATATCACACAAAGGATTGATGTCGATTGCGACAAAAGTTGTGGTTCAGATGAACGCGAAGCTAGGTGGTGAACCTTGGAACGTTGCGATTCCTCTTAAGGTAGACATTATATTGAGATACACGTGTGATAATTGTTTAGGTTAATTTTTAGAAATTGATGGTTGTTGGATTTGATGTTCATCATGGCGGTGTTGGATCAAAATCTCCAAGTGTCGGAGCCATGACATGTACCACGAATGCCAGTTATGGGCGATATTACTCTTGTGTGTCTTACTCACGAAGTCGGGAGGAGTTATCAAGCAAAATGGCAGATGACTTGGGACGTGAGTAGAGTATCTTATATTCAATTCTCTCAGTTGACTTCACGTATTCTCCCTGATTTAGGTTGCTTAAACGCTTATCGAGAGAATAACAGTGGACTTTTGCCTGACCGAATTGTCTTCTACAGAGATGGTGTTGGGGAAGGCCAACTCAAATTTGTCGTGTTGTCAGAATTGGAAGCTTTAAAGGTGAATAATAAATGAAATTTAATGCAAGTAATATCTTGATTACTTTCGTGACATATTTTTCTTATGTTAAAGACCAAACTTGTGGCTGTTTACTCAGCCCATGGATTGCCCGAACCAATGTTAAGTCACATTATTTGCACGAAAAGGATCAATACTCGCGTATTTTTGGTGGACAGAGCTGGTGGATATCAAAATCCATTTCCCGGAACTATTGTTGACAAGGAAGTCACCCTTCCTGAACGGTATTCGAAAATATTCAATGTTGATTCTTGATTGCATAGTTAATTTTGTGGCCAATTTTGTAGTTGGGATTTTTTTCTCATCGGTCCAGCAGCTCGTCAAGGTACCGTAAGCCCAACAAACTACAATGTCATCTTTGATCAGAACAAACTTGATGCTGACAAGATCCAGCGCCTCACATTCAAACTCTGTCATCTCTACTACAATTGGTGAGTAGTTTTTAGTAATCATTTTACACCAAGTGTTATGAAAGGAGACTTTCATTTCTTGTTATACAGGTCAGGGAGTGTTGCTGTTCCTGCTGTCTGCCAGTATGCTCACAAGCTCGCATACCTCACTGGATTGGCTCTAGGAACAGAGCATGAGCCCAATGAACGTCTGACACACCTTCTTTATTTCTTGTAAGATAACATAAATGCATTGTTAGAAAGTAGAACGATTTTCTTTTTTTTTTGACGGATTCTTAGGCCGTTTCAATAAAATAAAGTTCAGAGTTCTATTCTAAATCTTTCCTTGTTACATAATTAGAAACTCTTAATTTCTCATTCATGTTTTGAATTCAAAAATTAAGTTGGTAGGAAGGTAATATTTAGAATATGTGTAATAACACCGGCGCTTCGACTTTCCCTAATAACCAGGCTCTAATAACGGAAGTTTCATAAAGAAAAACGAGGATATATTCGCAATTTTCTCTTTTCATTATTGGACGGGCGTGGTGGGGAATTTATCTTAATCCATGAGACAATCCCTGGGGTTTTAAATGTCATAATTCCAGGAATGAAATAATTTTTTTGGACCCTTGTAGTAAAAAGTAATTTTTTGGAAGAGACTTTGGAATGTTTACGGATCTGTTTTTAGTTTAATAAGGTTGACTAAGACGAAAGACAGGATTTAAAATGGATCCAACTATCAATCTTCGTTACTCTAAGGTTATCCTACCATCTTATAAAATCTCTCGCACAGGGAGACTTCTATCATTAATAGAAAATTATTCTACAGAGTAACAACTTCTGTACTTCTTGCCTAACAATTGTCGCAGTTTGGAAGATTCTTAATAATATTCTTGTCTGATATCAGTAATCGAATATAGGTAGTGTCACAAAGTCTGTATGTAAATTCGTTAACATTATTTTCCTATAAACTACACCCTGTTACCTCTATTATTATTATAACAAAATTCTTATTTTTAAGGAGTGTTTATGCGTCCATGATTCTCAGTTTATTAGTTTCTCAATTCTTTAGGCTTTTAGAATGGAACGACTTTTATTAGTATGGGGTACATTATGATCTATTAAGATTTTTTACACTCATTAATATGTCTCCGTTGAGTAAAGTTCGAAGGTCAACAGCAGAAAATATTTATCTAGTTATCCTACTTATTAACATAATTTGGGTGAGCAGTACGGAAAGTTCTGCATCCAACTTCAGGTCATGTTGTTCTTATCAAAATACATTCGATAATAGAAGTTGTAGTTTATCTAAGAATGGTAACTTGGAAGAGTTTCCTATCCAACATTCAGTTCTTGAACGATACTTGCAAAAATACTGGAATGGAAATGAGGACGTTGAAAATGGATTTGAGGAAACAATTAGGTAATGTACAAATTAACCTTTTTTTATGTTACAGTGATTGAACTTGGCTCGTTTGATTGTTTCTTATTGGTATTTGAAGGTTGGAAGTGGATGATAGTGGGCTCTCGTGTGACAGTGACTCGGTTAGCGAACTTCTGCTCGGGAATGGTGATTGGTCAACGGATGTCCAAAGCGAAACTAGACTTCTTCGAAATGGATATCTCAAACACCGCAATCATTCTTACAGACCAGAGGAATTCTGTATCGACAGGTAAATGTTAATTAAGTTTCCGGAATTATGAGACAAACTAATGGAAACACAACTGGAGGAGGAATTAAAATTCTGTGTTGATTTTACACAGCGCCTAATTAACTAGCTCTTAACTCGATACAAACTTTATTTGTCTTCTATTTTGTACAAGTTTAGAACTAATTGATCATCTGATTCCTAGACTCAATGGAAGTTCACTTGTACTTTTCTATTGTGAGATGGGTTGTAGCAACAACAATAATCCAACCAACATGGAAACTTGGAATCAAGACATATGTCTACCCAAATGTTGTCCATCGGGGAACCTCTTGAGTATTTCCAAATCGAAAGTTGAGTGCGTTCACGCAGGCACCCTACAATGGACTCCAACGCTGTATAAGGACGTGAGAACAGTTTCACCAACAAATATTGAAAGACGAGTTCAGTTTAGATATGCTCCGCCACGAACTCTCTGCGCAGAGGGTATCTTCCAGTTTCAGACACCATTTCTCCAATATCCCAAAACCCCGTGAGTCTTATCTAAGAAAATAAATTTCTCTATAAGTGTCTCCAATTATGTTTCTCGAATGAGGTTTCGGATTTTGGAGAATGGACGAGTTATTCGCAAGGAGCGATCTCATTGGTTAGAAATTACTACGGGCTCTTACTGCATTGAAGGAATTTACCCAGAAGACAACCAAGGGACTTTAGAACCAGTCGATGGGATTAAGGATCTTGTCTTTCGATGCTGGGTCTCAGCGCCAGATGTAAGAGATCTTGGAAATTGTCTAAATTTTTTTATTACTCCAAAAGCTACAGCGAAGGGTTTTTTTTTCATATTTATTTTAGGAAAATGAATTTCCTGGAGATTGGAATGGTTCTTCATATCAATTGGGAATTCTAATTGGTTCTTACATTTCCGCTTTTTTCGTTCTTCTAACAATTTTAGTCTACCTCTTGCTATGGGAGAAGCAAAACTTTCACGGCTGGACCCTCTTATGTTCCTTCGCAAGCCTCTTTTCCCTCTACGTCCACCTCGGCCTCATGCACACCTACCATCTAGTTTGGCGGAATCATGCAAATAAAAGAACCGCCCTCTGTTGGACCATAGGTAAACTTTGATTATTGAACAATTATTTGTTATTCAATATTCCTCTCATGTTTTTCTGTCTCCAGGGATTGGTCTCCACTTCTCCTACCTCAGTTTCTTCTCATGGGCGTCAGTTGTAAACTTTGACCTTTGGTATACTTTCCGAAAGCTCAGGACCGTAAACCAGAATAAGAGGCGTGTACGTAGATTTCTCAAGTACGCTCTCTTTGGTCTTGGTCTTCCTTTGGGAATTATCTGTCTGTCCCTCACCTTTGACCTGCTCTATCGCAATAATGAGCTGGTGGACTATTTTCTCCCAGACCCTGATTATGGCTCTGACAAATGTTTTTTGGCACGGAATGAATCTCCACTTGCTTATCTTCTCGCACCGATTGGAACTCTCCTTACTGCCAACTCAATTTTTTTCTTTGCAACAGTCTACTCTGTACACAATGCTCAATTGACAGCTTCAATAGCAGTAAATAGCAGTTCTCGAACTCATAAGCAGTCGTAAGTGAAAACATTAGAATAAATGGCTGAATCGTAAAACTCTACCTGGTTTATTTATTTTTTAGGTTGAAACTCTTTGGTAAACTGCTCGTTGTAATGGGGGTTCTCTGGGCCTTCGACGTTCTTTCCTTCTTACTTAGTCGAGATTCAGTCCCATGGTAAGAACTCCGAAGAATAACATTTCTGAGAAATCTTTAGTAACTTTCATATTCTTTAGGTACTTCGGGATATTCGATGTTCTGAATGTATGCCACGGAGTTTTCATATTTATTATTTTTGTTTGCAAGACCTCCACGTTGAGATCCCTAGAACAGAAATACACGCAAGTTGCAAGTAAGTATGAATTCAGTTTAGATACACACATCACTCTGAGTTTAATAACACTTTCTGAGAAAGAAATAAAAATCTGGGTTAATAGTGACCAATCACAAGCTAGAGCTAATTAATATACCAACATGAGCAGAGCAGTGAGTAATTTTTAGATTCTGATGACATTCGGGTGGTTTGCTCTCTGAATCAGAATGACACAACCTCAGACCAGCGTGTTGAATTTTTAACAATTGACCTAGAAAGAATTGACATTCACTTTTTATTATTTCTACTAGAACTCAGTCAAGTAATAGGTGAATGGAAAAAATGGCGAAGTGGCTGTTGTACGTATTTCCCGAATCAAATTACGAGGTTGCTCACAGGTAAATTAAAATAAGTTCCTTTTGTATGGATTAATTGGGAATTTTTAAGGAAATTCTGATTTTATTTTCAGTTCGTTATAGTATCGGTGGGATGCGTGGAAGTGGACGAAGTAAACGTAGCAGCCAATCAGATCACGTTACTGAAACTTCTCATGTACCAGTTGCTTCGACAGCAGTTTGAATAGCTAAAATACTAACTAGAAGATTTATTAATTTAATTTAGACTAATTCATGAGTATACGAATTTTTTTCCCACTGAATCGAGTTTAGAGATAAGTCGAACTTTTCTATATGTTATATGACAAATTATTTTAATTTTTAAAACTATGTTATTTAATTCAATTATTATAAACCACAAGGTATGGAATGCTCCAAATTTTTCGTAAGGAAAGTAATTCATACTAAAAACTAAAGCCAGTCATAGCTAAACCGAATCAAAGACAGTACTGTTCTAATAAGTTTTTACAAAAATTGTTAAGTATCTTATTATAATTTTTTCATCTAGTGTGTAGCATTAATGAAAGTTTTCATTTGAACTGTTTTTATTCCAAAGGAACATTTCCCCTCTCTGTGCCATTACCATTAGAAATAATTAATTACAGTCGTAATGGTGTGAGTTTGCGGAATGACTGTGTATATAATGGAAATGATGCGATGCGTCTTTGCTAAAAAACAAAAAACAGTTTAGCCTTCATCAGGCTAAAATTACAAAGGTAGAAGATGAAGGATGAGAATGAAAATACAAGTTTGGCAAAATTTATTGTTTATATATATCACTCAATTTGAATAATTAATTTTGGACCTACGTGGTGTCTTTGACGTGTGGCAGTCTACTTATGTAGGTGTATGGTAAAATCACACAAATTTTTCCTAAAGAGATCCATTTTCATAGTTAAAGCGATTACTTTGGGGTAGTCGGAAGAAGAGGATTATAATAAGTATCTGATATTTTGGGAGATTTGGCAAAAAGGCAAAAAGGAGTTTAGTATTATTCGCAAAGGATTATTCGCAAAAAAAGTTAAATAAATCAGAATTGGTGCTTAAGGAACCAGGAGCAGACGCTTTCTGGAGTCTTGAAATTATACATTCAAGAAGATTATCCTTCAGTTGAATCCCATTTGCCAAAAGTAGAGGAACTCTGGGATAACATTTTGACCAAAAAAGTCTCAACCTCCACTTTCAACTATAGTCCTACATCTTAGAACCTCTGAACATGATTAAAACCTTGCCACTTTTTTATTTACTTCAACTGTTTCAACTAATTATAACTACTGGATCCACCACCACTTCTATCAATATTTGTTGTCCACCCTCTCTACTCTTTAACGATAACCATGAATGCGTCCCTCCGTCAATTCACCACGACCAGGAACCTCCGTCTGTTCAATTACTCAAGGAATCACTACAATCTTATAGGTAATACTTTATATTAAAATAAATTAAATAAATTTCTTGTCAATTTCTATATTCAAAATAATTCTTACAAACTTTTGACAATTTGATACTTTATAACGCGTTTGGTAGGTATTCGTTTCAGTTTTAAGGGACTTAAAATGTATGGTTAATAAAAAGGAAATTAATAATGTTGATTGAGAAAAGTGTCAAATCAAAATTGCGTGTTATTAGAAAAATGAACCTCAATATTATTATTGGGTGTCTTTTGGCCTACAGCTTCTAAAGCATGAAAAATTTTGAAATAATAAATAAATCTTTGTTTTAGGTAATAAAATTCACATAAGATTTCACATATCAGTGATCTTGGCACACGTACGACAAAGTTCAGGAACCACAACGTTATTAGATAAAATCTAGGTTGTAAATTTTAAATCTTGACAGAAAAGTAGTTTAAAACTTCAAACTTTCTTCAGAATGAAAATAGAGTGAGATTGAATAGAAATTGAAAATTCGCGGGCTTTTCACCATTTCAAATAAGTTTCTGATACGCCATGTGCATGTCCTAAATGATGGAAAGTGCGCCAACTTTCGTTTCTCATTCCATTTCATACCGCCAACCGGCTAGGATCGATAGGTTTCAAAATAATGCGCCAAGAAATTTCAAATATTAAAATTCAGAGAATCAGGAAAACTTTTAGTTAAGGATACAGTATACAGTGTTAGAAAATATTATAAAACAAGAAGAAATTACTTTTGGCCCGTGCTCTTTGCTGGAAAAAGTACCTATTTTATAACCTATATCCAACTTACGGAAATTGTTTTTCGGTCTAATAACCTTTATAAAAGAACATGCAAAAGTAGGGAAGCAAGGGGAAAAATCAGAAACAAAAGAGTAAAAAGTTATGATTTAGTGAAAATCAAGTGTTTTCGAACATAATTCCGAGACACTAGAGTAAAGGATAGGCGTCTCAGAATTACGTTCGAAAATTTTGATTTTCAATAAATTATAACTTTTGACACTTTGACATTACAGCAGGCATAATTTTTTAGCCTACTTTTCGATATTCTTTAATAAAACAACATGATATGACCTGTAAAAAAAAATTCCTTAACAAAGTTCATTGGACATAATAATAAAACGGGACTTTCCCCAGCAAAAGGATAGGGTCAAAAGTTACTTCCTTATGTTTGTTAATTCTGACCAGTGGTGTATTTTTATAATATTCAAACAGAAATTTTTTTGACATTTTAGATTACTTATTAATTTTTTAACTACCAAGGCACAGAAACACAAAAGCCATACATTTTTGTATGTTATTATGTATGTATACAATTTCTAGTTTCATTACAAATCTACCTAATTGCGGAAGTGAGGATGTTTTCGTGAGAATTAGCTTGTCAGACCTGGTTTCTCAGGTAGACAATGACTATCTGGACTATGTCGACACACCTGCAATCACAGACTCTGGCCACTTTCGCTACAACGAAGCATACTACTCACCTCAGGATTTCTGTCTCGCAAGGTACTATCCTTCTACATATCTACTACTTGTTCATAGAACGTTGAGCATGATCAGTTTTTTTTTAGCTCAACCAATAAGAGCCTTACGATTAGACTCTGCAAGCCAACTTGTGACGAGGACATCCCATGCATTCAGAAATGCTGTCTACTCAATGAAGTTCTTCAAATACAGAAAAGTATTAACAATACGCTTGTTCAGAAGTGTATTCCTGCAGCTCCTGTGCCATGGTCTCCAGTCGTCTATGACCATCAAGATCGGAAACTAGGTGAAGGAGATCTGATAAAAAGGGCTCACTTGGCACTCGATGATCCTGGAACATGGAACACATCAGAGTGCACACTGGCCTTGTACTCATTCAAGGGACCAACCAGAGTAGAGTATGTCTTAAGATCTTGAGAGATCGAAGGGAAGTTAAGCGAAGTTGGTGCGCTTTGTTTCGTTAAAGTGTATCGGTGAGATTACATACCCCGTATAATGAAAGCGCACTAATTTCAAGATCTCACTGTATTTTACATTAAATAACTAATACTAATGAACAGTTTTTACAAAAAGGAACATGAAAAGTTTATTTTCAATCACTCCTTTCTTTGTAAAAAATTTTTTAGACAGTTAAGGTTTAACATGTCATCTTGTCTTTCTTGAAAATAATCTCCAATCTTTATTTTTATTTATTTACATTGGTGGTATAGAGCTGTCTTGTATTACTAAAGTTGTCTAACACAGTTGGTCTTTTCATTCTGTGTAGCTTTCGGATCCTTTGGAATGGAAATGTGATGATGCGAGGAATGAGCATCCAATGGGAAAACGTTACAGGTGACTACTGTATCGATGGCATTTCTGAAGATGGTACATTCTCTGGCTACGAGAACGACACGGTGGTTCTCCATTGTCTACCAAACAGTAGGATTTCCAAGGGTCCTGACGTATGTCACCAAGTTTGACAATAATTTATAGTCTCGACACCATTTTCTATAAATTGTAGTATATGCTGGGGAAGTTATACTACTACATCTTCTTGATATCTTGTTTCTTTCTTCTCTTGACGATTCTTGTGTATGTCGCCATATGGGAGAAACATACCATCCACGGTTTCAGGTACAATTATCGTTAGACCATAATGGTTATAAATAATACCCAATAATATGACTGACTCTAAAAAAATACATTACAATGATACTTTCAAGTTTCAGTTTATAACGTTTGTATCTATTACCATTTGAGTCGGTCACTTACCTATTTCAGCTTGTTATCGTACTTTGTATCTCTATTGTCGATGGAAGTAAGCCTTGCAGCGTCTTTCCTACTATCGGAAAATTCAATTTTGAGAGGAAACAATCTTCGAATCAGCACATCCTGTGTAGCTGTCGCAGTATTTGCACACTTTTCCTATTTTTGGGCCTTTGCTTGGATGTCAGTGGGTAAGCTGAAAGCTCAGAAAACAAAATCTTGAATTTGTTAATCATAATTCCCTATTATTTCAGTGAACTTTGACCTTTGGTGTACCTTTCGGTAAGGAATCTGCCTTTACCTTAAGTAGAACTTAATCAACTATGAATATTTGTGCCAGAAACCTTAAATCCACTCTAACTGCTGGAAGAGGTATTAAGAAGTATTTGAAGTATTTTTTCTTTGCTCTTTCAATCCCGATGCTTGTCGTTGGTGTCGGACTCTCACTGGATCTGAAATACGGGTAACTCAAATTTTGATAACTTATTTACTTTATAGGAAGTAAATAATTTTATTTTCTTATAAAGGGATTTGATGCCGTACGAGCGGTTGGTGATTCTACCGGATTATGGGAAACGAACCTGCCATATGAGCAACAGAGACGCTCGACTGCCGTACCTCTTCGGCCCAATCACTGTTCTCCTCGCCATCAACCTCTTCTTCTTCTTTACTACAATTTTTGCCTTGAAGCGAGCGCAAAAGGATGGATCCAAAATGGCGCGTAGGAAAGGTCCTACCCGGCGCCAATCGTATGTTTATTTGAATAATGGGAAAAAGATGCCTGGAGACTTCGGTAATCTTCTCTCTCCTTCCAGAATTTCTCTCATTGCGAAGCTCATATGTGTCATGGGTGTCTTCTGGGTCTTTGAAGTAAGAAAATCAATTTATTTTTGCAAACAATATAACATTTAGTGTACCATGTTTTTTGTTTTGATTTATCAGGTGATATCGTACTTTGGATGGTTGGAAGAAGATTCTGGAGACGTTGGACGGAACGCAGTTTCTTGGTATTGGGTAATATTTGACCTCTTGAACCACTTACAAGGAGTCCTCATCTTCATCATTTTCGTCTGCAAGAGAGATATCATAGGCTCACTGAGACACAAATGTTCAGTATTGGATAGTAAGTTAAGCAACGTAGGACCTTGAGCCTCCAATCACTCAACAAGCCTTGTCGTACCTTGTCTTCAGAAATCTGCCGATGGTTATCACAGTTCTGTCCTTGTTGTGCGACCCCACGCTGTGGTTCAAGACACGTGACGACAATTACCATGGACTCAGGTAAAGTGTAAAGAATTTAAAAGCTAGAGGATGTGTTGACTTTGACCTAAGGTCCACTATGACTTGTATTCAGAGAACGAAGGGAGACCCCTGAGTAAGAGTATGGATACGAAATCCTCAAAAACAGGTTCTGATTCTTCTCGAGGCTCTGACCCTCAGCTCGGATGTGAGAAACGACCTCTTGACAACACCATCGAAGCAGTAACACAAGTATAACTTGGCTGCAAAAAAAAAACTAAAGCAAGCGCTTTACACTACCGTCAAGTTTAATTCATTTTCAGGATGGTGGGAATTTTTTCGAAAAGTCTGATATAAGTTGCTCCTAACCTACGATAGATCTCCCCTTATCGGACGCAGGCTTAATTATTAATGCTGAACAGCGCAGCTGGATTAATTATAATCTAATGCAGTTAAATCTCATTAATTTAGAATGAATAACAATAAAAAATTCATCATGCACGTAAGTACAAAGTTTGACATGAAGGATATGGCAGACGTATTAATATGATGGGGAAATATTAGGGAACTCGCACTAAAAGTTTATTTTAGACAATATATGAGGCTATTTAGCTCGATTCGGACACCTCCTGTAGATGATAATATGCCCAAGGAATACTTAAAACCCATATAACCATGCTAAAAAGTTCGCTTAACAACTTATGGATAGAAAGTGCGTGATCAGGGTATGATCCCCGTAAGCCTTCAATTCATTGAACGTTGTAATGAAGTTGAGGAAACGTTGAAATGCATGAAGTATTTTTCAACACAAGAAGACAGAATTTTTTGAAAAATTCGAGTTATTCCAACTTTTTCTAAAAAAGTAGAGAATTTTATAAACTCTATAATTTAGTCAACTGTCTGAAGATAGAAATAAGTCAGATTATTTATGTATTTCTCCTATACAATGTCCTCAGAGTTGTAATTTTATCAACTACAGACTAATAAGATTACTCCAAGTATTGCTGACTTCTACGTACGTGGTGGTGGTGTTTTCGACTTGGAATTCTCCAACATCTATCTTTGGTTCCTATCATTTGGGACAAGTCAACCCATAAATCAAACACATTCATCAACACACAACATCAACATTCAATCAACACACCAATCAATCAAAACACATCAAACACATTCGAATTTAGATAACTAGGGACGATATACGATTTAGGAAAGTTTAAATTTTATAGCTCTCTCCTAATCCGTCACAACGCTTGTCAGATTATTTCTAATTTCTGAATCATCTTAATTGAGAAAACCTAAAAACGGAGTTGTTAAATTCACGCTTTGTGCATTGAAACCATTTGTAAAAACTCAAATTACTAAATTGTTTTAAATGTGATTTGCCTATTTGGAATGAAAATTTTTTTTTCTGAGTCTGTCTCTAAACTTGATTTGTTCTCTGACAAACTCTCCATCTCAGAGTTCTTCCCATTACATCGAATTGTGGAGCAGGTGCGTGCAGTAAGAAAAATTCCGATTCCGAAAATGACGTCTGTATCATGAAGGCCATGATGTCCCGCAGTCATAGAAACTTGACAATAACTTCAAACTCTATTCAAACTTATTTTAAGATTTTTGCAAAATTATTCCCTTCATGAACCCCCCGAATATCCTAAAAAACTTAGATTTTTAATGTTCATTGTGTGATCGGAAGTGATCATTGAGCACCTCAGAACTCAAAGCCCCAAGAATATTTAATGTCATTCAGATAATGCATATTTGTTACCTCACAAATAATAATAAAAAATGTTAACATAAACTAATTGGATGTAAAAGTGAAGTAGACATTCTTTGATTTCTCCGTAAAGCACAATGGAGGCGTAGACTTGATCAAAACTTTGGCGTTTCTGCACTCCGTCTCCGTTGTAATTTTTGTAGAAATATACTGTACACAGATTAACATGAGTACATGGTGGTAAATTAATGAGAATGACATGGGAGGTCGCATTCCTAAAATTTTTTACACGCCTTTTTGAGTTAAAACTCTCTCCATGTACCCATGTTTACGCGTCTCAGGGTATAAAGAAATGCGTAAATTTTCTCAAGAGTTCCATGTCTTTTCTCAAGAATTGTTTCATTTTAATATTTCCGAAAGAAAATAGTATGATAGACTCTAGAAGGTAATAGGGAAATGAGAAGGCAAAGTATCGCCAATTTCTAATAAGTGATCTTAATCGGTACTACTGCGGCTGAATTGGGAGCTCTGGTTCTTGTTTGTTAGGAATATGAAAGGCATCAATAGGAGGTTGGAGATGCGAATGCGATGACGGATTGGTTTGTTCTAATACTTTCGTAACGGCGGGAGTTCTGATTGGATTTCGACCGAGCGACTTGAGCTCCTGCTCTAACTTATGGATGTGAACAGCAAGCGTTTTCAAGTCTTCTTTCTGTACAGAGTCTACTCCATTATTGACATGGTTGTCTTCATCTGACTCTAGGGAAGAGGGACTACGACTTCCTTTGTCTTGGTTCTCGTCATAGCTTCCTCTGGGCGTATCTTTCTTAAATTTAGAAAACCGTGGATAGTTGGGATCAGAGAGATAGGCGAGGAACGTTTCATCGTGCATCACACTGTACTCGATTCCATAGACAAGCATTTGACGCTCAACTTTCATATCAAAAGCCTAAATAAAAATTCTTCTGATTAGTTTATAGTTGAAAAAGGTCTGAGAGAGGTCAAACCTTTCTGACATAGTCATCAACTTTGGAAGGAGTGATTTGGGTAACAACGTCCTTAAAGCATTCCATGATCTGTTCTAAGCCACAACACTCCATCAGTTGCTGCTTGTGGTCTTGGATGAGGAGGAGAGCGAACTTTACCATTACATCTGGACCCTGGACAAATGCCAAATCTATAGAAACCAAAGATAGGCTCGATTAGACATTACACGAAATCCACATGGAATTGTTAATTAAAGTATTTCGACCAAAATTTTATACAGTGCATCACGGTTATAAAGTATTCCTTCCATAGTCGCAAAACATGCATCTTATAACTGTATGGTTTTATATCGGATATAAGACCAGGTTGGTCTACTAATGGGCATAAATTCCTATACCATATAAAGTCTTCCCCGTCTCTGCTAATGCCAGATTTACACACTGAAAGATATCTTGCGTACAAGTACAACATTCATCCGGGTAAAAGATTCTTTTCCCATTGCCACAAGGTTTATTATCCTATGGTTAGACGGTAAAAGCTTGCTTTCATTACGTTGATGTATACGGTAATTTTTAAACAATAGCGTTGCAGCTTTCATTATTCGAAACCAAAATTACCATTCAAGCAGGAATTATCGGATTAATTATTTTCATTTGATTAACTAACCTTTATAATGTTTAGATAATTTACGATATATTTTCACACAATGCTCATTCCATTTTGTCAACAATTAAATTATGAACGTAATTAGTGATGTATGAACGCCACAATTATGATGAATAGTTCAAGTTTGTCACAAGAATTTGTTTAATTTTTAATTTCCCTCCTTAAAGCAATTCAACCCATGTAAATAAGCATCGAGTCTAATAACCAATCAAAAACTAAATTATCAAGGAGAAAAGTACGGTCCTATATCCGTTGGTCTTATTGGGCGTGTCAAGGTTGCTATGAGAATTAATGTAGAATAGCATATAAAAGGTTAGCCAATAAGTCGATTTTTATTTTTTTCTAATTTAAAAAAAAATAAAAATAACAATCAACAAACTCCAACAAATAATAACACCAAAGTTAAAAAATATATTTAGTGTTAAAATATATTTGCAGACAAACGTCTCAAACGAAATAATAGTTAAAAATTTACAATATCACAGTTTCTCACAGGATGAACCAATGGACATATGGATCTCATCTAGCAACTTGAAGTTATTAGATTAAGAATGTTTAAAATAATTTTTTTCTAAATAGTACGCAACCATTTTTTTTTAATAAAAAAATTCTGTGGAATTTAAGTTTTTTTTTAAATTAACCTTGACAACCCATGCTTGGTAATAAATCTGGTTTCCGGCCGGCAACCAGAGTTCAAAACAATAAAAAAAAAAATCGAGTTATTGGCTAACCTTTTATATGCTATTCTATATTAATTCTCATAGCAACCTTGGGGCGTGTATTGTCCATGCTAAATGCATTGTAACAAACCAAGTAAAAAATTTTCGCGTCTAGTAATAACTGTGTTGGTGTTATATCAGATAGTTTTATAACCGAAATGCACTGTAGTAAATCCCGCGATCCTTACCCATGACCCTGACCGCAAATCCGACGGGAAATTGAGATGCAAACATAGTGAGGAACCAAGGAGCGGCGTAGAGGGACGGAAGGACATCATTGTGGTATAAGAGCAAGTGGATGTCAGGATAACGGTCGTAAATGAGTCTATTCAACTGGTAGAGCTTGAGCTGGAGTCCGGACATGTCTGGTTTATAGTATTCCCGTCCACCCATTTCGAACATGAAGTACTTGAGGGCGTTGAAGGCCTCCTCTTCGTCCAACTAGTAAATGAAAACCTGAAGGTAAATTCTGCCTTATTTTATTTTGACTCATTTATTTTAACTCCCCAAGACTCACGTGCATTAGGAGAAGCCCTGCTACGAAGCTCAGTCCTTGGCAATATCCAACTTCAGGATCCAAGAGAGAGTAAGCTTTGAGGAGGTTGAAGAGAGCCAACTGTCCGGAACCTAGGGGGATGCTAAAGTATGGGTGACTAGGGAACGTCCGACCTAACAATCAGATGTAATAAAATCTTATCAAATGTTGCCAAAATGATTGTGAAAATAGTTCTGTTCAACCTAGATCAATGAGAATGGCATGCTGGTGGGACGTGAGTTGGCGGAGGAGTTGCATGTACGGAGTATTGGGTGATGGGAGACAGTTCATTCTCGTGGCTCCGGAATTAGCATCCGCTTCTTCCTTTGCCTTCAGTATATATTGCCTTAGAAATAATTGCCAAACTTGACCTCTTTTGTGTTTTGGAATCCCTACGGTCAGTAAATAAATCAATAAGAAAGAATATTTCCCTCTCATCGAATTCCTTTTAATAATAAGTAAACTCACCCGTAATACAAACTGCTCGGGAAAAATACATGTCACAGATTTCACCTTTGTCAGCCTTAGCGGTCATAGCATCAATTGCAAGATTCTCACGGTCACCACTTCCACACATGTCACTATATGAAATCTTACTCCGCTTCATGTTTGCTTCCTCTTGCTTCGCTGAAGGGTTAATGAATCAAGTACAATTTAGTATTTTTCTCTGACATTTTTAAATACAAATTTTCAACTAACATTTGAGCATAAAATTCTGTTTTTCCATTCGATTAAGAAGGATCTGCTGCTTGATGGCAGATTTCCAGAGATCTCTGACCTCTTGCTGAGACTTCTTAGGACGAAAGACGCCTTTCTTAGAGGATAGTGGTGTATTTGGAAAACCACTGATTGGGGATTGGTTGACTGAGTTAGACCCAGTTTCAGGTGAAACAACTCTTTTGAAAATCGCCTGTCTCCAGGACCCTTTCCTATGAGGATGAGAAAGTTTAGAACCGCTTGAATTCATGGACTTAGACTGTTGCGGTCCAACTTTCAAAAAGCTAGAAAAAAAACTTTACTTAAGAGGACTGGAATTAAAAAAATTATGATAGAACAAAGTCTCACATGTTCATCATGGGGCTGTGCTGAGTCTGATTCGACTCGGCGTGGGTCGTGATGACTTTTTGCGGTGTCCACTGACTCTTCTCGACACTTGATGTCACTTGAGAGCCTCGTCGTGTATTAATAAGTTCTGATAGAATCTTCTCAGTGCCAATTGATCCAAGAGTTGATGATCGTTCACGGAAATGTCCACTTTCCAAAGGAGAATCACTGATTGTCATATCCGATTCATTAACGACATGAGGAAGGTGGTTCGATGGGCTCATTTCCTAAATGGTAAGAAAGATTCAGGTGAAAAAGTCCCAAAGATTATTACCTGAGGCTGAAGCAGAGTGAATCCATAAATAATACTATTATTTAAGGATTCTTGAAGGATTAAAGGAACATTTTCACTACAGCCAGAGGCATTTCACACCTCATATGCTCACTTAAATTCTTCCATTGTGAAACTAAGTAACAATTGATAAAAACTCTTATAATCGTGCGTGAGTAGTTGATTGGTTTTCTGGTTGAAATTGAAAATCAATCATAACTCTACCAATGAGACCAGAGCCGAAACCTTCGGCTCTGGACTCATTAATGTTGCATAAAAATTGAGCGGTATTGAGGATTAGGTGAATTGGCGCCGAGAGAAAGAGAGAGAGGGAACTCAGGTAATCCGAACACCTGTGGCTCTTGTAATTTTCAGAATAAGCACCTTACCTTCCGTTGGTGAATGACATGATGGGGGAGAAGAGCGTTGAATCCTTTTCCTCCAATCCCTGACCTCTGTTCCTTTCTCTTCATAAACTGGTCAAAAGAACTTGTAAGCGTTCTCTTCGCTTTCATCAAAATCGCACCACCTCCCAAGTAAGCCTGGAGAAATTCATGACTAATTGGAAAAAAAAAAGAAAAAAAAATTAGGAATTGACTACAATGGATTCGGAAACAAAGACACGTCTAATGAACCATTTGGCGTAGATCCTTCAAGTAAATTCAAAAAATGACTCAATAAGGTACTCCCTGATGAAAATCTCCGAGTGACAAATATTATAAATCAACTTATTACGTAAAAAACGGACAAAATCCACCTACTTTTTATCATGTTCATTCTCAACCCTTTCCGACTCATTAGCCTATTGTTTGTTCCATTGTAATCGAATTCCCCCAGAAATATACCATACTACCTCAGAGATATAGGTGGATGATGATGGGGGAGGAATTCACCTGACGTTAACTAACACAACAAAACACCGACACCAAGAATCACTCGAGATGAGGAGATTATTGATAATTGTATAGGTAATGCGATTTGTAATCCACCAATGTGCAAAAGGATACCGGTAACTCTAATAACGCAAATATGGAATTAGTCAACCGATGTTCAAATCTAACAACTCCAACAAATGATATTGCTCCGAGACTGATAGAGAACTGTAAATTTTCTGTCTGAACTGGAAATGAAATTGTCAAGTTCTGCGGATGCCAACCGCATCCGGACCAAAAAATTGTTACCACAGAGAAGAAAGTCAGTCTTCTTAGCTCACCGATTCTCAGCCGTGTCATGGACATGGTTGAGCTGCTTGCTCTCACAGTGAGCACGAATTAGCATCATCATCAACTCAATTTGTTCCTCTGTACTCCGTGTCTCTGCACCTTGAAACTTCATTAGAATGTTCGCGCGATCCTCTTCTGCTAATCCGTTGATTCGTTTCAGGATTATTTGTCGAGCTCCATCATCGGATGTACCTATAATCAGAATTACATTATTACATGTTTATTTATTAAAAGGATGAGTGTTGAGATAATTCACCGTCAATATCAACACAAAGATGATGGAACCACATCATTGGGCACAATTCACAGTACAAAAGTCCTTTCTTTATGGTACCAGCACTCTTAGCTACTTGTTTCAGTGCTAATAAAAAAAAGTTGAGTTGGAATTTCTAAATTTAAAGTCTACAAGGTTGGAAATTAACGTCAAAATTTGAGCGGAGGTTACTTACTCTGGAGAATCTCTGTGGAAACCTTGTCTGATTCACATCGGAAGACGAATCCAACGTAAATAGGACCAGTTGGTCTAAATTCACGACAAATGAATCCAAAACATTCCTTGTTCTCGATACCTTTGGCAGTTTGATAAACTTCTTGAATATTTTTGTGAATGAGAACAGTTTTGGCATCTGGGCTGATGATTTTTACTTCCTGATTCCCAACAATCAGAATCATCGTCCGATTCGAGTGAGATGAACTTGTTTTCGGAGCTTCAAGTACTCTGGCTCTTGGAACATGACCAGTGGATAAAGCTCGACTTCGTAAGGGTTCAACAGGGAGAGAGAGACTCTTGACAAGGTAGTTATCTCCACTCGAATTACGGAATCTTTGGCCATTGGCATATGTTACATCATCTAAAGGATGAGGAAACGGTGCTTTCGGTACAATTAGGTTTCGATTGCTTATTGCTTCTGGAAGAACGAGCGTTGGATTACTTTGAACTTTTCGTTCCGGTTGTTCAGTAGTATCAATTTGTGTCAACAAAGCGCCAACACTGGCTATCTCACTGTTTGATTCCTAAAAAAAATCATGTATGTAACTTTATCATATTATGTTTCAGTTTGGTTGTTCCTAAAAATTAATTTTCTAAAATTTAATTTCGATTACCTGCGAACTGCTGCGGCGACTGTCGTTGCTCTCACGTGACCCACGTTCAGATTCATGTGCTCGAAATTTTTCCAAGGCGTCATCAATGAAGGACATTGGAGCTTTTTTGGAAGACATGTGTAGTTTACCCATATATAGAACCTAGATTAAGACAAAATTATGACAAGAACAAAGTTATAGTAAATTAAAAAATTATTTACTTCGAATGAAATGGAGTCAGTGGGGCAAGGTGAATTTTTTGGCGATGAAGTAGATCGTATAGGTTCAGCAAATTCAGCCGCTTTCGATGCTTCTGCAAGTGTAGACATAATTTCTGTCACCTAAGAAGAACAGTTTAATTAAATTCCATTTTTCTTATTTCTAAACTCAAATTGAATATTGCAAAACAAATTAACCTCCTGCTGAGTAAAAATTAATGTACTTTTTGTCCAAGACTTTTGTTATTATTATCGTTTAATGACTCTATTGCCATACTCATAACTTTCTCTCCACGTTTTGCAATTGGCTACCAGACGTCCCGCTTGATTATGCAAACAATGTCTACAAACTGCAGCTGGCAAAAGTTGGCAGATTGGTATAAAAGTACTTCAATTGTGTCTATTTTTAGTTAATACGGAATTCATCCTTGGGTTTCCCCCCACATCCGACTCAGAAGTGATGAGCAAAAGTTTCTTGCGTGTGCAAGAAAAAAAATGCATGAAAACTTCACACCTCGGAAGTTTGGAGTTAGACTGACGAGATGATGGGGTCAAGGGTCATTGGAAAAGCTGGAGTTCTGCCTAAGTCGAATACCGAGTATGTCTAAATCATTTGTTGCACAGAAGTAAAAAATAGACAGACAGTTCGGCCACACGTCAAACACACAGGGAACAGAAGACGTCGTTTTTTTCACAGTAAAAATAGGATAATGTATCCAGTAAATAAATTTGGTTCACCTTAGTTCATTACTAAAATGACTTTGAACTTTTCTAAAGGTAACACACGGAACACGAAAAAAAGAACCATATCAGAACTGATATCTATAGTAAAGTACAGAAAGTAATGACGGAAAGCGTTATGAATAACAATTAACGTAATGAAGAAAAAGTTTCTATACCGAAATGGCCTTCAGTTTGTCCCAGTTGCTAGAGGACGCGCAACCATGGGGTCGATCAGAATGGTACGATGAGAAAGTAGTCACAGGGAGGGTGATCATCATGAATGAGTCGTAGAAACCCTCCCTTGACCTAGGTCAATGAACAGTTTCACAAACAACTAAAATGAAAAAATAAGCTTCACCGAAAAGTAGATCTTCCTTAGTGGAGTGAAGATGAGCGTCTGTATTCTAGCTTGACTGAAGCAGCAGAAAATATTGAAAAACAAAATGACAGAAGATGGTATAAAAATAACTTTTTCTTTTCAGTATAAATGCAAAAGTGCGGATAATTAAGAAGAACTCAACCAAAACTTCTAAACTTGAGCAGTACATGTGGGATCTTTAGAATGAACTAAAGCAAGGTTCATTCTCAGCCCACATGTAAAGGCGGCTCACATAACATCTGAATTGTTAACCTGGGAACTAATAACAAGTGAATCAACCCGTATCAACAACGTTTCGGACAAAAATACAAGTCAGAAGATCTAAACTAAATTGTATTACTCCTTACTTGTCCAATCTTCGATGAGAAGAGACGCATGTGATGGTAGGTACTACTCGTTTTGACAACGATACCAAAGTTGACAGTGAGGTCAGGTGGAGTAGTTGGACCGGAGACAGTCCCAACTTGGAAATGACGTACACAGCTAGAGATGGGTACTTCGTAGAGTTTCCGATTATGAAACTCTTTCGTACTGAACACGGAGACAATTGAATTCCGAATCTGGAGAATGACCTGAAAATAAATACAAAATTTAAGTAAGACAATTAATACCGAGGCCCATTGTTCTTCCCATTGTTAATCCTGTTTCGTCAAAACAAGGGTAACAGTAAATATCTTCATCAAGACTAACCAAATCACACATAAATTTAGTTTCGTAGACAATTCATTCAAGTGTTAGGGCTTTGTCTATACAGTAAACCTCGGATAAGCCAACCTCGGTTACCACGGACCCTCGGTTACCACGAACCACTTGGTCCGGTCCGCGCCCTGAGATAGGGAATTTGTGTATAAATGGAACGGCTAAGCCGAACTCGGTTAAGCCGAACCCTCGGCTACCACGAACGCCTTTCCGTGGTCCCAGTCAATAAGTCACATGCTTTTTTACCTCGGTTAACACGAACACCAATTAATTGATCAATTTTTTTCACCTTTTTTCTTACAAAATTTAACGAATAACTTCTTTTGAATGACTTTTCAAACATTGAAATTCGACAGAAAATGAACCAATAATATATTTTTAGTCATTTTTAGTCTCCACAACAACTTACTATTATAAAGTAATGGTAAATTAAAACTACCTCGGCTAAGACGAACAATTATTCCTCGAGTTGTATGTTCGGCTTACGCTTAAGCCGAACCTCGGTTACCACGAACCATATTTTCCGGTCCCTTGAAATCCAGCTTATCCGAGGTTTACTGTATACGACATCTCAAACATGGACTCCTCCTTCCTTCGGTGCATATGCAACAACCATTCAGACATTTTCAGGCAAATGTATAACAGGTGACATAATAATTTGTACATATACTAATCTTTCCATCGATTCATTAAATTCAACGAAACAATTCTAACGATGTTTGAATTTTCATATGCTATGGTATTCAATTCACCATTAACTTTACAATAAGTTGTAAATTATAATTCTATATAGTGTGAGATTGATTGAATTTCCCCATAATTAGACAGAGAATAGGATAAAGTAGTATTGAAAGGAATCAAAAACTAAAATAATTACTAGTTGACCTTCGCGGGTCACCTAACCAAATGTAATGAGTAGAGAGCTCTCTTAGGTACTCTAACCAACTAAATTGAAGTTCTGTGTTCGTTTTGTTGTGACTCTGGAGGCCATTTTTTTTAGTTCAAATGAGTCTTCGTATTATAAAATTTCTAGACAACCTCAAAGGCAAAATGGAATGGTTTTAGGTGTGATTGAATGGTATTCGGATCTTGACCGAAGGCCTCAAAGTGACCTTGAATGTGTAATAAGAAATAATCTTATTGCTTTAGTTCCTGCCCGTCCTTTTCTTAATTCACACACACTTTAATTGCATTATTAATGATCTCTAATAACTCGTTCCAGAACAAGCCATTTCTTTTCCTCCATTAAATTAGCAAAGGAGAAAGTCTTAAAAAAGTCGTAAATGGGTCATAAAATCGTTCCATCAACTGGCAATATTCCAAAATTCACTCACCTTAAAGTTGAGCTGACTAAATAATGACTTTTATGTTAATTTTTTTTAAATCTTTAGTTATTCATATTAATATGAAACCCTTGGCAGCATGCGTGGTCTTACATACATTCTGGACAAGCTAATACTGCGTTATTAACTTAATTTCTAAAGGCATTGAACAAATTTTGCATGTTCTTGAAGAGCGCCAGAGTTAGGCAGCGGTAGATGAGTATAAAATTCCGTTGTAAAAATCGTTGTGAAATCTTAACCACCACGCAGACTTTTTTCAAAATTTATTTAACATTAGATTTCCCATATCAAAATTTTCTAAGTTGTTTTTTCAAAAATTGTTTTTCTTGACATTTATTTTATTCGAAAAAATATGGCATCTGAAGATTACGGTTAGGTTAAAAATTATAAAAAAAAAAAAAAAAACAAAAAAAAAACTTAAATACATTTCGAGATGGGGAATGAAATGTTAAAAGAGAGAAAATCTTTACATAAAGAAGGGTAGAATCCAAACCTGTTTACCTGCTCATCTTCAGAAAATCTGAGGATTTCTGACATTATCCAAGGAACCATCTCTGCAGTGTAGACAATTCGTGAGTCCAACATCGACGCCCCCATGTACTGGACAACGAATGTCCCTTCACCTGCCTCGTACATTCTAAACCGTGTCCAGAGATTGCACTACTGAATCCAGCCTAAAAATTTCTCATTTAACCGATGACAAGACAATCGAAGGAGTTTGTCCACTTCAAAGGTGCTTCCTTTCACAATTGAATCACAAGTACCCTGAGAAAGATGAAGAAGATTAACTATTATTGTTCCAATTCAGCATCTAGACTATCAAATCAAAAAAAAAAGAATAAGGAGGTAATCGAGGGTAGGATGCGAGACTATGGCTCTAATAGTGCTACTACTAATGAGAGGTCCAAGTTCATGCATATACATTTCAGAAGATAAGACTTAATCAGGACGGCTAATACTCTCGTCTCCTCCGCTTTCGCCCACTCATGTCTTCGAGAATAATAACCACAAGACTCCCATCGTCTCATCTGCTGAAGCTTAGTGACGAGACAGTACTGCAGCTCCAATGAATTTGGACCAAGCAACAAATTTTTTATTCCTTAACATAATTCAAAAACCTCTAAGCTCCTTCCGTGCCCCAATCCCACTTCTATTAATGCAGTCCCGCGAACGAGCTTTGAAACACAGAAAGTTGTTTTAAGTATGATAATCCGAAAGTGATGTCTTATTGGGTTAATATAGGTCAAACTTATATCACACATACGAAAACACCAGTATCCAGATGTCAAGGTCGTGTGCCTCGATAATCGATATATAAGTAACCTATAGTACGTATTTTTCAATTACATACCTATCAGTAAGGTCTGCTACACTAGAAGTAGCGTCTCTGCTGCTAGACGTAGCGGACGCTATATCTAGCAGCTCTGCTGCTAGAAGTAGTGTAGCTGCTGTTTCTAGGTGCTTTGCTCCTACTTCTAGGGGTTTGCAATGTTGCCTACCTTTCGTAGCATATTGTTGAATTTTGCTACAAAAATTCTTTATAAAAAAATAAAATTAGGAAATAATAATCAATTAATTGTAAAATAAATGAGCAAATAGTTCTACAATGAAACAAAAAGTGGTAAACTATTCTATTATTTTTCAAAACAAAATGTTATGTAATTTATAAATATTAAAAGTTGAGCGTACCGAAGTAGTAAATTTCATTTTACAACTTGGGATAACAGAAATACAGAAACAATTAAATAATTTTTGCTAAAGAATACGACTAACATACATAATAAGCTATAATCAGAGCAGTGGAGGAAGTTTTGAAAATTTCTAGTTGCTAGATTTCTTTTTAAACTGATACTGGAAGCAACTCCCGTAAAAATTTTAGCTTTCTGTCTGTTGTTCAGAAAAAGTGTCATGTTTTTCTGTAATTTACTAACAATTTTAATAATTTTCCTATTAGAATTAGAATTGGAAGAAAATTTCACTAGTAGTAATGCACTATCCCTGAACAACGGACGGTGAAAGCAAAACAAATAATATGCGTTACACTGTGTTTCCGAAAGCAAAGCTAGAACTCATTGTCATGCTTAGGGTCTGGATGTGGCAAAGCATTCAAGAACAAATTAAATAATAGTTTTAACATGAGTTATGACATGGTATTTTTATACCCCAATTTCATGCCAATCAACCTTGATCACGACAATTTTTTCACTACTAATTCATAATAATCAAAACGTGAATAACGTAATTCGTTTATTTTGTTAACCAAAAAAAAATTTTTTTGTCACAATTGAAATGCATAGGAAATAATTTCTTCAAGGTTAATACGGCTAATTTCAATAAATGAGATGTTGCCAGCGCCAATGTCGCTAGATCTAGCAGCAGCCCCTAGATAAAAGAGCTGCTTCTATATCTAGGAGCTCAAGCTCCTAGATTTAGCATCAGAGCCGCTATATTTAGCAGCATAGACCCTAGATTTAGCAGCTTTACTTTTCAATTATTTTTCTAAAATCGGGTATCAATTTTCTCGCCCAAACTTTATATCAGTCGAAAGATTATAGGATAAGCTATTTAATTCTAAAAAAATTAACCGGAAATGTTCAACCGTGTAATTTATATACACATTTTATTGAATAACTCAGCCCTGCCACGAAATTTTTTTCGGCGCGGTGAAAAGTTGCTAAATTTGATTTACTATCGATTAAAAATAGTAGCTGAACTCGTCAAGAGGATATATGTTCGAGCTTTTGAAAATAAGTTTAGTGCTGCTAGATCTAGCAGCACCAAGACGCTAGATCTATCAGCAGCTGGTAGATTTAGAGGCTTCGCTGCTAGATCTAGCAGCTAAGCCCCTACATCTAGAGGCTGAGCTGCTAAATCTAGCAGCCCGCTACTAGATCAAGCAGTGGGCTGATACTTCTAGTGTAATGGGCCCTACTGCCTATTGTGTGGAAAGATTCGCCTTGTTTTTTTCTCACAATTTACTTTTCATCTTTCCCTACACATCAGCATCAGCACCCGTGCGCCTTTCATTACTTGTGCTGCCGTGTTAAGATCAAATTACACACAGTAGCTAAACAAACGGCCAAAACTACAAAAAGAAATTTGAATTTTTCAATACTAAGAAGGGATAATCAATAATTGCATACCTCCGATGATGAATATGAATAAACCACCTCGGAATTGAAATTTGAATGAAAATATCTCAACAATTTGAGAACCTACGGATTCGGGTGACAAAGCGAGAGACAAAATTTTTCGCGCACTTTACATTTTTTTCCAAAATTTCTTGTTATCTAATGATTTTGATTACAATTTTAAAGGCAAATTACGATGTGGGTTATGAACGGAACGGCATATCTACTACAGTGGAACACGCTTGTAAGACATGATTTAATAGCATAAAAAAGATATTGAAGGTCCAGTGGCATAACCAAATTCTTACAAAAATCATAACTTTGTATTCCTGGAGTGATTCGGATTTCCTTAACCTAAACTATCTTTAGCTCTCACTTTAGGAAGAATTGAAACTGAAATCTTAACTCGAGGAATTTTTTTTCACTTAAATTTTACGAAGAGTTTAAGAATTGAATTGAATTGAATTGAATTGAATGTAATTTATTTAGGTGTCACAAGAATCATTTTAGATACAAAAATGTTAATATACTTAGACACCCCCATACGGGACTAAATCTAAAGAGTTAAAAATTAGTATTAGTTTTAGTTTTGTTTATAGTCATACATGACTTTAGAGTTGAAACAGATATTAATTATCAACTTAAGTGTAAATTACATAGTACTTACTTCCTCATAGATAGTAATACAGGAAGTGAATATTGCAGTTAAAAAATAAACTAACTACAATACATTTTAGTTTTGTATCAAATTTCACAAAAACTCAAAATTCCAAAGTCAATCAGTCAATTATAGTGGTATTGATTCATTCGATCGATCATAACATATTTTGCCGCTTTCTCTTTAAATAGGTTAAAGGATGATGGTAAACCTCTATTATGAATTACAAAAGAGTTCCATATGTGAATTGCTCTATAAACAAATGACCTCTTAAAAGTTTCTGATTTGTGTACCAAAGGTTTAAGAGATCCCTCCGATATAGTAGCTCTAGTAGAAACCTTCGGAATTAAATGATCCGATAGATTTTCAATGTAGTCTTGAAAATTCAATAATTTATAGGTTTGGATCAAAGTGTAAAATTGAGATCTTTCTGGAACAGAGTGCATATTGCAACTTTCATAGCAAGAAGCGGACGAGTACTGTCAGATTGACACTTTCGATGACGGACATCAACATATTTGATTGTAAAGTGGGTAATACTTTATTGTCTACATAGGGATACAACTTATAAAATCAACAAAAATTCCTTGATTGCTAAAGCTGACCTTACTTCGAATCACTTGAACATAAGTGTTTGAACTAACCTATGGTTAATCCAAGCTCAACTTTTTGTGTTTTTCTAGATTTCAGAAGGTCAATTGCTTCAATATTGTAAGATAATAAATAAAAATAATAGCACTTATTTGCTTTATCCATTTTGAAAATTAAATACTTTGTTTATTGAAGAATTTAAGCGTTAAAAGTAGAAAAGAAGTTTGTGGAAGGCAATTAGAGTAAAGCCTGAGTTTGTGCAACAACAATAGAGAGTTAGAATTTTTACATAACTTTTTTTTACCTTATTTCAAAAATTGACGTAAAAAGTTTTACATCAACTTGATTTTAGGTTTAAGCGTTACGTCTACACAGGGTTTGACATTTGAATAATTTACCTTATATTTTGAACTTAAAATATTTTTACTTTCAAAATTGAACAACATGAAGTAACTATCAGGTAAAGTATTTGACATTTAATAATTAAACAATTTCAGTAAAACTATTGAGAAAATTGGTACACCATGGAGTTATGCAGCCTATGTTGTACTGGTCTTTGACCTTCACTTCTTCAATTAACCTTCCACGTTCGGATACTTCTTCCGTTCCTGTACTACAAACAGAATAAAAATAATTTATAATTGTTTTGGAACTTACCTTTCAAAGTTCACTTACTTTACAGTTAAAGTCTCCTCCTCATATTTGGAAATCAGGAAGTCAATGTGACTTCAGAGTTCTGATTGAGCACTCGGGTTCATATCTCCTGTTGTATTCTTCACAAAGAGAAGACCAACCTTCTTTTCTAGTTTCCCAATGTGATATACTCATAGCTGATTTTAGCAATGAAATGTCCTTGCGCAGATTGAATCCAACTCTTGTCTTCAAATTCTGTAATTCATTGTTGTTAATTATTCTAAAATTTTGCTAAGTCATCGAATTGTCAAAGAATTGATTTAATCAACTTACGTTTTTAATCGATTTACTTCCTTCTGGTCTTTTCGGATTTAGGAGACCCATCTTAGCTACACGACCTACCATTCTCAACACCCACAAATTGAAAATTTAATTGATTTCCAAATTTTAAAGAATTGAAAAATAGTAAAAAAATTAATAAAGTAGTTGAATCTGTAGGTTTCCCGCCTTTCATTTTTTAAGTCAAAATTTTTAAGTTGATATAAGACTCGACGTAACGTAAAAAAATAGCGTCACCTAAAATTTTTAGTTGAACATAACTCATCTCCACAGTTGCCATTTACCCGTTTTTTTGTCGATCAAATTTACGTCAACCTTATTTTTTACGTCGACGTAAAATTTCACGTTAAGTTTTTAAGTAAAAAACCCTAACTATCTAATGCTCCGCCGCGTCTCGCTTTTGTCATATGGTGGTAAACGTAAAACTCAAATAATTGGAGGACACTTTTTCAACTGGCTAAAAGTTTTAATTCTTCAAAGTAAAGTTAAGTGAAGTAAAGGTTTTTTTTTTCATTACCATTGCTAGAATCATGGGCAGAAGTTAAATTAACGACTATAGTTAATTATTTCGCTAAGACTGAAAAAATAGAATAAAACTTACATTTGAAAAACAACGGAACCTTTAACTTTATCTTTACGGTATTTGGAGTGTGTTTCATTATATCTGACGAATCATATATAGTTTAACAAACAGGTTTTACTGTAGTAAACACTAGTACATGTTTAGATTCTAAAAAGAATAAGAGTAAAGTAAAATGTCATAAGTTCGATCTGGCTTGAACTTAGACTTTGAATTTTGGTTTTATATCCATTATGGTCTTATAGCCAGTGTTGGGAACTGGAAGGGTAGTTTCCAGTTCAGTCTTTTTTCAGTTCCTCAAGAAAGGTTTCCAGTTCAGTTCAGTTCAGTAATTTTATGTAGAATTTTTTTTCCAGTTCAGTTCAGTTCAGTATTTCCCCTAAAACTTTTTGTTTCGAGTTCAGTATTTGTTAATTACAAACCGTTTCCAGTTCAGTTCAGTTCAGTCCAAAAAACTGAACTGAACTGGAAAAAACTGAAATATAGTGCATTCCCAACACTGTTGGGTATTGCGGGTGTTGGGAACTAGGAAGGTAAGTTCCAGTTCAGTTTCAGTTCAGTTCCTGAGAAAAGGTGTCCAGTTCATTCAGTTCAGTAATTTTGTGTAGGATTTTTTTTCCAGTTCAGTTCAGTCCAGTATTTCAACTAAAGCTTTTCTTTTCCAGTTCAGTTCAGTCCAGTACTTTTGCATCTTCAAAAGCCTTCCAGTTCAGTTCAGTTCAGTTCAAAAACTGGAAAAAACTGCAAAGTACTGAACTGAACTGAACTGAATCCCCAACACTGCTTATAGCTAGATATTTCCCCATGCCAAATACATCGTCCCAAACCAAGTGCGCCTAAATTTGGTCTTAAGTTATAAGACCAAATTTATTGACCATTTATTGACTTCATTGACCAAGTCAATAAAGAAAGGTGCTTTCTTTCACAAATTGTGAAAGAAAGCACTGGGAGTCACCTGACTCGTGACTCTTTACCAAAGTGACTCGGAGTCGTGACTCAGTACGTAGAGTCATGACTCCCAAGCAACAAAGCGTTACTGCTTACATCTTGCCATTTTTGTACTACCCAATTCTTTTCAGCTCCCGCAACCCACAACAAACCTGAGAGTGGGAGTTTGCTGCCGCGCAACTCGTGTTTAGTTTGAAGCACACTTGTAACTTACACCACTACACATCGAAATCGAACTCAAAATTTTAATAAAAATCTAAATTCAACACTTAAAAATTCCAACTCACAATCAGAATCGAAGTATACAAAAACCATTTGGAATAGAAATGTAATTCGAAATCAATGATTTTAAAGAACCACGAATTCTAAACCATAATTCATATTTTTAAATAGTTTAGATTTAAATCCATGATTTTAAGTTTCTCAAAATCGAAATCCATAACATTTCAGGCCATCGAAATTCAAATATACTAAGATCTGGAGATAAGCTTCAAGCATGTATAATAAAACCGAATTTTCTTAAAACAAAGTTTTATACTTTAAAAACACAAAAAAATTCATAGCTTTAAGGTACTTAAGTTCGGAATCCGTTATTCGAAGAAGACCGAAATCAAAATCGAAATTTAATTCAACTTTTCAGGCGAAATTGAAATCGAAGTTTAAGTCTCGGTACAAACTAAGCTAAATCGAAATTCAACATTAATCATTTGAAATCGAAACCCAAAACTTTTCAGTCATTCAAAATTTTGAACTTAAATTTCGAACTAATTTAGAAGTGCGGTTTGATAATTAAATTACGCAGTAAAAAATGAGTTAATTGAACAAAGCCAATAAAATAACAAAAGGTCAAAACATTCAGATTCATCGATTATTTTGATAGAGTTGACACGAAGGATCAGTGTAAATATTGCAAGTGAGCTAATTTAATTTTAAATCGGATCAAAAATAAAGAAGAATTTCAAAAATTTATTTAAGAGCCTAACCGAAAAGAGCAGATAACTTAGCGTCTTTGTATGACTCATTTGAAGCTTTGAATACGTATTATGCTCATTTTACTGTATAAAGAAAAATATAAAATTTCTGTGAATCTGAGTCACTGAGTCATGACTCTGAGTCACCTGACTCTGACTCAAGCTTCAGGAGTGATTCTATAAGAGTCGCTGAGTCAGGTTCACTGAGTCATTAAAATTCATGACTCTGACTCAGTGTGAAAATGGGGGTCAGTGAGTCATGTATGTCTGAGTCACCTGACTGAAGAAAATGGGAGTCGTTCGCCACCCTAGTTTAGTGGATATTTTATTTTAAATAGCCCTGCTCTCAGTGCTGTTGGGTGTTAGGTCCAATGGATGATGATAATGAGGATGATGATGATGATAGAGATGATGAGGAACAATTGTCCTGTGGAGAGAAGGTCACTGAGGTCACCAGAAGACCAATCAATCAAAGGAATATTAATTTAAATTTAAATATTGAAAATAAGTTAATAAAATAGATTTTCCAAAATGGAGAGAATAAAGGAACTTGTTTCCTTTTATTCTACAAAAAGTTATCTGAGCGTTGTCTCCGGACAACGCTCCCTATATCATATATAAAAATTTATATAAAAATAGTAATAAGTAGTAGTAATAATAATTTTAAGAAAAACCTAGCCTAGGGAGGGACTTTACTTTAATTATAGAAAAGAAAGGGATTTTGAGGCGATGGTTTCTTGTTACCATCCTTGTTGCTGTATCTTGAGGTAAGGGGTACAGCAACACCGGAACGGGATGATGAGGACGACGGGAGGGAACTCCTGTTCCCTCAGTGCCCATCTCTGAGTACAGTAAATGGTAGTGGGTATGTTTTAGTACCACCAGTGTGTTTACTTAATGGTTGATCCAGTTTCTAGTAATAATAATTACTGTTTATTATGTTAGATATTAATAGTTAGGCGAAACGTACTGACTTGTGTATTCTTACTGCATTATTGGATTGGATCATATTACACTCCAAGGTTACTCAAATCGCGGGTTGGATTCCACCAAAGGGTTCGGTCTTGGTCTTGGTGGGCGGGCATTGAAAATTTCTAAGTTTTTTAACATTAGATTTCCTAGTCTCAAAATGTTTAAGTTTTGTTGGGTTTTTCCTTCTACATAAGTTGTTCCAAAAACTAAATTTTACCTTATGACACTTCTCTGTTAACCGATCAAGTCTAAGAGTAAAGCAAATTTCAGGGAAACGGTAGAGTTAACCTGTCACCTGAAGGGTTTACCACATACAAAAGTATGGCAGGGGAAAGTTGTTCGAATTAGTATTTGGAACAACTTTTGTAGAGACTATTTTGCCCCTTCTGAGGAACGAAAAACCTAACAAAACTTAATGTTAAAAATTTTAGAAGTTTTCACTGCCCACGCATTGGTCAAAGCCAACTCAAATCACGTAAGTTGATGTAATTTACAATATTTTAAATTGGAAAACTAATGCGTCTTTTTTGTGTTATAGGTTCTGCTACCAGAATTACGGCAGTTTTTCGTAGATGCCTGGCACGACTACCTAATCTTCATGTTAGCAATAAATGACAAGATATAATTAGTTATTGGTGCACATAAATTTTGTCCTACACAGGAGGGAGGTTTGAGAGCTATCATGACCAGTAATAAAGAAGCGCTTGTGTTGGATCATAATTCCAAAATCAAATCAATAGAAACTTGCGATATTGATGGTGAAGGGAAAACTTTCAAGTATATATTAATTCGGCTACTCCCGAAAGAAAAATGCCTGGAAGGATATGAAGAAAAGGTATTAGTTCGTGGATATGAACGTTGCTATTATCACGGTGAGTTTCTGTCACTGTTATCAGTCAATTAGAAAATTCAATGCTCGATTTATTTTAGGAGATATTTTCGAAGAAGTTGAGCTGAAACTTAAGAATGCGTTCAGGATGGATTGTCTGGGTGGTGGAAGGATCAAGCACGAACACAAGAAGCTTCACATATATGGTTACTCTCAAGTAATCTAAGTCATAATTAATTTTAACTATGTATAATTGGAGTTGAGATTACTATTCTTGTCCATCGTTTGGTTTAGGGATATGGGAAGGGTGATCACGAATTAGTGAAAGCACTGCTTGGGAAATCATATCCAGATTACAGGATAACTTGTTCTGATGAAGGATATTGAACATACAACTTATAAGAAAGTATCTCTCTGTTCAATTACTTGAAAGGCATAGAACCAGAAGTCAAGACATGCGATTCATTTTCAACGTCTTCGTTCTCCTATAATTAATAAAATCCGTAAATTGCATGAGATAGCAAACAAATGTAAATTAGAATGTCAAGCAATTTTATTGGTCTGAACCAAAGAATATCTGCTGCTGTTTCTATCTACATTGCGAAATTAGAGCGATTTAGCTAATTGGTATAACAAAGTTGTAAGCATTGTGTAAATGATGAAATTTCATCATATGAGATTTAGAGCCTTACGTTTATGACTTTGCCATGATTTCCGATGTGAATTCAATCTAGTTTTAATGGTAACAAGGTTCATGAACACTAAAAATAGATTTTGTCCTATAAATTTCAGTTTCAGCTTCATATGGCTCAAAATTAAAAGTTTTTTTTTGCCGTTTAAAGAGAGTTGGATATAAAGTATTAGTCACCAATTGTGATATAATTTTGAGTTGGGTATGATGAGAATGAAGTTTTGTTGAATTGTAAAAAGCAGTAGCTTTTCTTATAGCGGATTACAATTTGGCTGGGATGGGATATTAAACTGTTAAATGCCGAATTGGTAGCGTCTGAATCATACTGGGAAGAAATTTTGTGAAATTACTGACAAATTGGCTAAAGTTGGACATGGACCCCCTTGATTTCCTCACTATGAGATTTCCATTTCCCATTTACATTTGAATCACATCATCAGAATTCAGTAATAGAGGTGGCCATGGACATATAAGGGCATCCCAGCACCACAACCACCTAACACCCTCAGCAAATCAAAGACCAGAGATCACTGAGGACTCAGTTGGACTCTAGATCTCTCTAGTTTGTCCACAAACTCAAACCTGTCAAAACTTCCTAATCTTTTACAAGAGCCAGTATTGAAACGTATAAGAAACACTTAGCGTTACTGTAGAAACTTTGATTTTGTTAGAGAAAAGATAAAGTGAGGTACGTCGTAGACAAAAATTGTAAAAGTTTGAAAAGATGTCTGCCGATGTAGATCGTATTTCTCAACTTTTCAAAAATGTTGACTTGAGCCTTCATCGCAGAGGTAGTGACTTATCTGCCCCAAAAACATTTCATTTGACCCCTAATGTAATCTACCCTCAACCACATACTGGACTTGGTGGGACATCAAGCTCTCTTTCTCTGCCACGCGACCATAGAGAGTCATCTCCAGGGCCAGTACTTGTCAGAGGTAAAAACTGTCAAGTACATGTTCCTCCAGGAATTTCTCACGAGAGACGGGGTTCAACTGGAAATATTTTATGGAAAAAGGGCTCACCATCCCCACCATCACATTCTCCTCATGCGCATACCCATTCTGTAGGACTTGATATGTCACGCAGAGGTTCAACTCCAGGAGACATTCTCATGTTTCCAAAGAAAGACTCACGGAAATTCTCTCAAGATTCAATTGACCTCAATGAACCAGTAGGAAATCAAAGACATTGGGGACAAACTGCAGGCGTCATCATGGAAGAAGAAGTAAGTGCCAAAATTTAAAAAATAATTATTCATACGTCAAGAAATTTCCTCGGTTATCAAAAAAAAAAAAATTTGCAAATGATTTAATATGCAGAATAGATTGGATGAAATGGCAAAAGAGTCATGGTCAAGGAGGAACCATTTGGAATATTTCCCAATTCCCTTAAACCGACATTGACATTGACATGAATGACTAGCATCTCAATTAATTTGTCTATGGATTTTTTTTGCAAATTTTCTTCTAGAATTTTTCCATTGTGAATTTAATTGTTAACACAAAAAATATAATCATCCCCACCTACGCTCACACCTCGCAATTTGGAAAACATGAAAATTTTTTTCCCCAATCTTTTATAAAATTACTAATCAATCATATTGAGTAAAATGGAGGTGTAGAGCGACGCCCTAAGTATCATAGGTTGTTATTACTAATTAATTTTACTGATTCGATTATTTGAGAAAGGAATCTTCAATTGACTGAGTCAGGGGGAATTACTGATTTAGTTCCCTGATGATTCCTTACTTCCAATTTGCAAAATGAAGGTGGTGAATGAAATTGTGGTGGTTTGGTGTCATTTCTTTTACTCGCTGTTGTTCCGCTTTGTCGATTTGTATCCCATTGTTCTTTTTCACTGCCACTAGGGATGATGATGGTGAATGGTGATGATGAGGCCGAGGGACAGCGGAATTTTCCTTGCGGTTAGAATATTTATGCACAGCAAAAACTTTTTTTTAGGGATTTGAGACTGTCGGAAATTGACACACTTTTACTTGGTAACTTTATTACTTTTTTTTTACTATGAGTTAGCCGTTTCTTTGACTTTTGCTTTGTAATCTGCATTTTCGAGTCCATGGGGTCCTCAGTCACCTCATTCAAACAGTCGGACAAGGTTCGTTATCCAAGTGCGCATCACGGACTTGGTGAAACTGTCCCAAATATTAAATTAAGATAACAAAAAAATGAAAGATTTGACCTCCTAGCTTTGAGGTCTATACTGTGGAATGATGACGAGATCACAATTGCCGAAGGGTCGGCGGGAGAGCTTCAGGGTCGCCGGTCCAACCGTCCTATGGTCTCCAGGAAGTATGGTTGACCTTGGAGGGAAATCTATTTTGTCCAATGGATCACTTCTCGTTCCTACATCACAGCATCCACAAGTATTTCAGTATCATCAGCGAAGTTCTCGGATACCTCAACGGAGGACAAGTCAGGTCAGGCAACCTCCGCCGCTCTCATTTCCACTACCTGGACCGAGACATCTCCAACCGATATATCCTCCTCATTACTACGAAAAGTCAGTCAAAAAACCACTAATCAACAGAATGACAGGATTAGGAATCTGTAGTTGCAACAAGAATAATAGCGAGGGTGGAAAATCTGGATATGGAAACGGTGCCTTCAGTTTGACATGTTGTACCTGTTGTTGCTACTGTTGTTGTGAAGGTGACAAAGAAAAGAAAGGACGGAATTTTCAGATGAAGACAAGTACGCAGAATCCAAGCAATAGTAGCGGTTCCAGTGACAAGAATCCAAAGACACGGAGACGAAGGTCACGGTCTCAGGATCCAATTGGACCTTCACATCCTCCTAAATACACTTTCGATATACGGAAGCTCCTACATGTAATGCTATTTCATTCCTCTATCCATCCTTCTTCAGTATTTCAAAATGCTTTGAAAGAACAATGGTTTTGGGGGAAAAAGCATTGATCGAATTTGGACCAAACTACTACTGAATCTAAATTATTATCTCAGTGTCATGTAGACAGTTTCGCAACGGAATTGAATGAAACTAATGAGTTAAACGATCTTGGAGGTAAATTTCCTTGCAAATTATTAGCAAGTGAGCCTATTCTAATGGAAATACTCCTTGTTGGATAGACTATTTAGCAACAGAAACAAAGGTAATGATAATGAACTTCCATTTAAGGATTGAGTTGAGAGCCTTCAGCTCAACATTTTTGCCTACATTTATAATTAGATCCCAATTAGTGCAATGGAAGTTGCAGAAGCAATAATGGAAGAACTAACAAACCTAACAATTTTAAGTAATTTTCAGCTAAATGCCTCTATCATCATGAGACTATGTTGGTTGTTTAGCCAATTAATTTGCAAGAAATGAGAAAATTGATTCATGATCAATCCTTTCACACAACAACTTAATTTTGTTGTCGAGATTGAACATCCTACGTATGACAATGACCCCTGAAACTAAAACATTGACCCAAGAGGGTTGACGTTTGAAATATCGTGTTCAAGAAAAGAGTATGGCGGAGCAGAACCGAGCTCACACACAATCACACAAGTTCCGTGTCCATGGTGAATGAATTCTTTGAACCCCTTGTTTGTAATTCCAACCCTTCTACTAATTTTATAGTTTTTTTTAAGTGAAACCTGACGAGTAATTGTCTCAAAATTCAAAGAGCCCTAATTAAATTATAAGAGTATTATTTTCTTGAGGGAGTTCTTATTCTAATTTCTCTTGTTGTTTCTGCTCTACTTAAATTTCGAATCTCATTTTCCCTTTGCCATATTATGGAGTGTGGTCATTAAATTGTGTGGGATAGGAGGATGGGACATTGTCATGGACGATCCTGATGATTGGCATCCTTTGAGAATCTTGTTCATAAACATGAACTTGATCGTGAGAAACATACTGTTCTCACGTCATCTTATAGTCTTCCTATCTCTATTGTCAACAACATTTTTGTAATCAATCCATAGCTAAGGATTGATTACATATTCATCAAGTGATTTATTGTATAATCAATGAATAATGACTTACCTTTTTTTAACCAGAATGAGCCAATTGGAAACCAAAACGTGAAACCAAAATTCATCGCCGTTACGACCGTGGAAGATGTCCAAGCGATTCGATGTGCGGAGTTCCATCCTCGAGGACATGTCTATGCAGTTGGATCAAATTCAAAAACTCTTCGAATTTGCGCTTATCCTGACACCCATAACTTGTCAAAAAATCACGTGACCCAGGAACCCACGGTCCTCTTCAAGCGAAACAAGCATCATAGGGTAAATGGTTTGACTGAATAAGTAGCAGTGCTTCTTAATATCATTGTATTTCATCAATATCATGTTTCTTATAGCCCTACAAAACATAAAATGATTGCTTCAGATTTGAGTTAATTAACATTTCAGTAAGCTAATTTATAAGGCACAATATTATTTGTAAATTTAACAACATACATACCTTAGACTATAATGATAGATGATTAAGTTCAAACCGACAGAGATATTCATACTTTTTTCACATCATTTTCTTTCAATGTTGATTCTCACCAGGGTTCGATTTACTGCCTGGGTTGGTCGCCTGATGGCTATTTGTTGGCTACGGGAAGTAATGACAAAACCGTGAAGTTGACCCGATTTGATGAGACACGGAAGGAATTTGGGAATTCGCAAGAAATTGAGCTAACAATGCACGATGGGACAGTTCGAGACATTTGTTTTATAGAAGACTTGAGTAATAAGTCCTCTCTCCTCGTGAGCGGTGGAGCTGGTGACTGCAAAATTTATGTCACTGACTGCATGACCTCTACCCCTTTCCAAGCATTTTCTGGACACTCAGGTAAAAAAAAGTTTCTTTTTAGGTTCAAACCCGGCGAGCATGTAAGGAATTTAAAGATGTGAGTGTCTTCAGCCAAAATTCGTTCTAAAGAAAAAGCATAGATTAACTTTGAGAACTCATTTTCATAAAGTTATGGAAACTGATGATCAGACGGCGTCAGTATGCATCAAACTTGCATCAATTGCTTGCAGCAAATACGATGCGTATTGTTATTATTTTAATTCTTTCCAATGTCTCTAATAACTGTACCACTAGCTTTTGGATAATAACAAAATTATTGATGTCAACTAATTTGCATAACAACAAAAAAAACCAAAAGATTCGCCTTCGCTATAATCCCTTCGATAGTTGTGCGTGGGTGTGCGAAAAAACTGATGCGAATTAAGATGAATACTCGTGTTAATTTGGATACAAAGAAATCTTCTCTAAACTTTTTTTTCTTCTCCCAAGCACCAATTCTCTCCTTGTACAATTGGGGTGGCGTCATTTTTGCAAGTGGGTCCCAGGACAAAACGATCCGATTGTGGGATTTGAGAACACGGGGATGTGTTAACATGATTTCACCTCTGACGAGTCCAAACTCGTCCACCATCAAGTCACCCGTTGGATCTGTCTCTGTCGATCCCACTGGGAGACTCCTCATTTCCGGACACGAAGATGGAGCGATCGTGCTTTATGACATTCGAGGGAACAGGCAGATTCAGACTTTCAAGCCGCATTTGTCCGATGTCAAATCTGTTCGATTTTCACCAAATGCATATTACCTCCTCTCTGCCGGGTACTTTCTTCCTTTGATTATTCAGCATGCGTTGTTTGTTCTTTGAGACATCGAGTCTCCTAAAACTGCAAATCATTCATATAGTTAGTGATGAGTTCTTCACTTGGTATTTTTGGTGAATAATTACAGCTATGACCAGCGCCTGATGCTGACGGATTTACAAGGTGATTTATCACTAAATCTAAATTCAGTGGTCGTGGCCTCACATAGTGACCGAGTGATTTCTGGACGTTGGCATCCTTCCGAATTTAGTTTCTTATCCACGAGTGCAGACAAGACGATGTCAGTTTGGGCACTTCCACCTTCACTCTAAAAGGAATCGGGGACTAGTTGCGGCGTACTACGCCACCATTGCAGCTTAAAACACATTATTAACAAAATTAATTAATCCACCGTTTTTAATATTTTCTCACAATATTATTTAGTAACTAGTGGTACTAGCCGCATCGACCTTTGATAGCACAATTCCCTAGATACGAAAACTGTAACATAAAAAATTCGTTTCATCTACTGTGATTAATGTTTTTAAAATAACTTTGAGGGGCTAGAATGAAATTGGGAGTAAAAGACGTCAGGTTTTCGTTTCATTTGGGTGGTTTGTTAAGCAAAGGTGAAATGTAATCTCGAAGTTGTTCTACAGAGTCCTCCCATCGCTTTTCGTAGTAAATATTTAGAAATGGACGAGAATTTTTACCAACTTGGATAGCCCAGGGAAGGTGGGTCTGTATATACTTTTCCCGCTGCTTTGGCTTTAGACGAGTAGCTCCAAACAAACCTCCGGTTACACACATCGGAAGTCCTGTCTGAATACCTTCAATCCATTTCACAACTACTTCACCTAACAATAGAATTTATCACACTAACGTGCTCATAAAAGCAGATATTATGAATTCAAGTTTCTGAAAAAGCGTTATCTTATTACCAAGCATGTTCGTTGGTTGTCCTGTAACAGTGTGAACGAGGTCATGGATCTCCCGATACCTCTGCATGACGTAGGCCAATTCAGGATCCTTGATGTATCGAACTGGGAGTCGACTATCTGGAGTTACATTATTCGAATGAAGAAAATCGTAGTAAGCGCGTCCAAACGAATCCGAAGAAAACTGGGCTAGGCGTTCAATCTCAACTGTTTTTGAGTTAATACGTGGTTTCTCACGAAGTATTTCGGCACCTTCGGGATCACTCAGCATCTGCTCATAAATATATCTCAGAGCTGGTTCAGCAGTAACCTCTCCAAATACTGCAATCGATTCTGAAATTATATGAAGAAAGTACATCATTTGTGTTCAAATAAGCTGGAGATGTGGTCGTCAAGTTGTTTTATAATCAAATTAAAAATAAAATAATAATGGTATGGCATAGAATCCACTTGAATTTATTTTTAACTAGTTAAAAATTCACTTTTAGACTGAAATCATAAGCTCACGAATCGAAACTACCTTGAAGTCACAGATCGATTTCCTGACACGTCTGTCAGTGGTAACTGGTAAGGCCTTTGGTTGGCTTCGACTAGAAAGGGCGGGGGGCATTAGAATTCCCATAAAAAATTTTTTAAGTTTTTTTAGGGTTCTTCTTCCCTCATAAGGCACAAAATGGCTAAGGCACAAATACAAAAGTTTTTACAAATACTATACAAACAACTTTTCCCTATGACACTTTGCTCTGCAGTGAACCGTTCAGGTCAGGTCGGTAGGGCAAGGCAAAGTTTGGAGAAACGGAAATGTTAACCTTGACCTACGACCTGAAAAGTGTCATAGAGAATAGTTGTTCCTATTAGTAGTATTCGGAACAACTTTTGTAGAGGTCATTTTGTTCCTTATGAATCCAACCAAGGCGAGCCCTGTTTGTTGGAGTTAACGAAAGGGTGCTCACTTTTTCCAGACCCAAACAACCTAATATTATCTTGAAGTCAGTCTATTATTAAGTCTATTTTATCTTAGTAGGTTTTTATAATGTAAAAAATTGCACACCCTTTGGTTAAGTCCAACTGGCCTTTTATGTAAAGTGTAATTAGTCAATTTGGATTATAAAAATTATAAGGGTTGAATTACCTGCTCGAGTGGGGTCAAAGAAAGAAGATAATCCAGTTCCCACTGCTAAAACAGCTTTCTGAATTGATGTGAGCTGTTTATAATGTTCATTTCCAAACGTTGCCGATTGATTTTTACTAAATGTCCGCAATTGTATCGCCGGAAGAATAAATCGCTCCGTTACATTAGTTGATTTGTACAAAATCACGGGTAACACACATTTTGTATACGGCAGCATTCTCACTGGCAACTCCAAATTTGTGGTCACAAAAATTACACCAGTACAAGTGTGATTATTACGTCAATTTACTCCAAAGTTTATTAATTAACTAACTAACAAATAAACAATATTTACAATAATATTGACTGTCGCATTGTAAAAACCGCCGCCCATCACCCTAACGAATGGACATCCCGCTGCCCACTACATTATTGGTGTTGTGAAATCATTAGTGTTCTCCATGACTCCCAGTTTGACCGGAGTCAGAGTCATTGACTCTCGGAGTCATGACTCTGACTCCTTGAATTTTGGGAGTCGACTCTGAGTCAGAATCAGAGTCATGACTCTCGACTTCGGAGTCTCATAATAAAAAAATGGAAAATCGTGTAGACAATCTGAAACTAAAATTTTTTATACGTTTAGTCTAGTTTCCTTAACAACAAGAAACTAAAATAGCCACTTTAATCAGGTTAAATAAATAATTCGTAATTTTTTTTAAATATTTCTTTGTAAAAATAACTATCGAAATAATATTTGCATGTAAATTTGGTTTGCAGCTCCATTGCCATACCTTGCGTCTGGATGTCGACCAACATTCATGAAATAAATTTGTAATTTAAAAAAATTGGTGTAACCTGATGAATGTTTATTTTTTAATTTCTTTTTGTCATGCTACCTTGCGTTGAGTGTTGAAAATAGGTGAGAAAAAAAAGTAAAAAATAGTCCCATATGCCTATTTGTGCATTTTTCAAAGAGTCATGACTCCCAAGTCTGGGAGTCGACTCCCAGAGTCATGACTCTGACTTCCAAAACACTTGGAGTCAGTCATCAAATGACTCTCGACTCCCAAAAACCCTGGGAATCAGAGTCATGAGAGTCAGTGTCAGAGTCAGAGTCATGGAGAATACTAGAAATTATTATCCATAGTTGAACATTCAACTAGTGAATCCCAAGGCCCAGCTTTTGGAATGAGGCAGAACCAGAGTTGGGTGATTAATGAATATTCTGCTGGGATTAGAGATTAGGGATTACATTTTTTACATAAGTGGATTAGAATTAAGGATTAACCTGTTTTCTAGATTGGGATTAAGCCAGGATTAATTTTCCACGATTATTTACGTTTTTAAGTAAGGACTTGAAACTAAAGTGACAAATATTCTAAAGTTACTTTTGATTTTGTTTAACTGTGGACTCACATAATCCATATTTCTTTTTGATAACAAATGGGGACTTAAACCCGTTTAATAGTATGTATGTATGCACTAATAGTTAGTTAAACTAAATGACCTATTTCTCACGACATTCAGGTCGTGAGAAAGGTCGTACAATACAGTATGTTCCACATTAAAGTTTACTGTGCTTTCTTCGCCTTTCCCTAAAAATGACAAAGGTGACTTAATGCGCGCATTGAATCAAAAGGTGGNCGCGCGTTGAATCAAAAGGTGGAGTGAACTTAGCCAACATGAATCAAATCGACAACAGCTGAGAAATAAAGGGAACGGGTTGAGCAATCAGTATTTATTTGATTTAATCACTATGTAAAAATTTAATTGCTTGATCCATAGTGATCAGACAAGTGACGAGGATTTGGATTAACCTCATAATAAGATCTTTAAAATAATTCACCGAAGGTTCGTTTTCATAAATTTCTGATTATGGATTTAATTTGTTCTGGACACTGAAAATTGGTTTATTCATGAAATTCCTTATATTCACAACTCAACACTGTATTTTATGTATCACTGTCATTGGGTAAGAATAAGTTTACATAAGATTACAAGTTTTTTATAAATTGGTGCTGAGTTGCATTCATTTTAATTCAGGTTACAAACTTTATTCTTACCTGTCCATCATGTCAACATAACCTGCAGTGGTGAGTTCTGAATAAAAAAATTACATTAATAACCTAATCTTCAGAGTCCAAAATAAATTAAATTCAGTATCAGAAGCTTATAAAAATGAACCTTTGGTGAGTAATTTTTCAAGATTTTATTAAATTTTGAGGTTAATTCAACTCCTGGTCAACTGATTTATCACTATGGATCAATCAATTAAATTTTGAAATAGTGATTAAATAAAATAAATACTGATTGCACAATCCACTCCCTTAATTTCTAAACTGTTTACGATTTGATGCATGATGGCTAAGTTCACACCACCTTCTGTTTCAACGCGTGCATTAAGTCACCTTGGTCATTTTTGAGGAAAGGCGAAGAAAACACAGTAAACTTTAATGTGAAACTTACTGTAAGTAATAGCATAGAGAAAGAGTAGATAGGGACTTAAATCCAAATGGAGACTCAAACTCCGGCGACCAATTCACTAACAAACCTAGGGAACAAACCCGGAGTCTGTTGAAGGTAACTTCTCCGGGTTTGTGAAAACCTTATTCAGGACGAGAGTTAGAAAGAGGTCAACAGACCCTCTCAACTTACCCAACATACCCAACTTTTTAAGGTTTGTTTGGGATTAACAACCCTAGGTTTTGTCAAAGTTAATGCTCTAAAAAGAAAACAGGCATAGAAACTTGCCTAAACCTTCAAATACACCCGAAAAAGTTCCCCTGCTCTTGAGCAGGGTTACTGAGTATTACTGTCCCCTCCACTACTTCGTCAGCCATAATCGAGCCGATAACAGTGAAAGTTTTTTTCGTTGTTTGGAGGTAGTTCCTATAGAAACCACTTAAACTCATTCACTGAGGAAGTGGTTATGCCCGCCAAATTCATCCGCCTGCACTCAACTTTCTCATACGTCAAAATTAATTAATAATTTTTTTTTAATTTGGTAATGATAGAATTATTCATTATCATTTACAATTCAAACACGCATCCTCCCGACATAGTATACCCTTTGGTTGATTAGTTTGCTCTGTGGAGATATGAATGGGAAACTAGTTTATACCCTTTTTGTTTATTGTTTTCGCTTGATGCTTTACTGCTAAGTCCTTTGACCCATTAAAGATAAAAAGTTGTAGATAAAGCCGATTGAATTGAGTAACCTTGAATTTGCATTTTTGAATATACTACGTTAGTTATCATTAACTTGTAGTTCTCAACTCAACTATTTCATCTGTGAAAATGAAGGCTTTTACAATTGTTTATTATTTTTCCATGTTAAATTTTTCATCGATTTTGGGTAATCGTGTCGAACATGTGGGTATACTCTCTGCTTCAACTGTACCTATCAGACACCTAGGAAGTAAACTGAATGAAGCAAAAACAAAGACAAAAGTTTTAGGTGAATTGTTTATGTCAACTTGTAGGTTGGTAGTGAGAGAAAGCACCCCCGAATCTACCATATTCACTAATGAAAAACTGCCAGGAAACTGTCACAATTTAAAAGTATGTAATATAACAATGTGCATAAATTTCGGTGTCGCAAGTTTCATATACGCCAAATTCAGCTTACCCGAATCTTCCTGCACTCAGCAACAGCCTAAACAACTAGTTAGTAAATGGACAACGGATGCATGTTCCACAATTCAAAGTAATACTCGTGTAGAACGAATGGCTCTGAACTATACAACTGATCATTGGAAACAGTCAGGTGTGCCTTTCACGTTGTACGGTTACAGGTGAGAATCCATATTTGTACTTTCTTTGAGTTAAAAAAATTTTCGGAATTAAATTTTAGCTCCTACGCATAAAAAAACTTTGAAAATAATGTGTCGTCGTCATATTTTAGCTCTTACGACTTTTACTCCTACCCATGATTAGGATAGAAATAAGTGGCAATTTTATATCCATCTCACAAACTGTATTTCATTGTAGATATTGTGGCCCTGGCACTGATGTTGCTGGCATGGACGCAGAGAGTGGACCATTAAATGATGTAGATGCAGCATGCCGCAAACATGACTTGTTATATGAAGACGCAAAATTCCTTGAGCAGTATTGGGACGCCGATCAACAGTTATTGGAAGCCGTGCTTCATACAGAAAGTAAAATGTTTCTTTTATTTTACGCCGCATTTCAGGCGAAGAAAATTTATGAAACACTAGTCGGTTCACCCTACGGAGTATTAGCAAAATACTCTATTCAACAGAATGAAATCATCCCTATAACACAAATATGGTACTTCAAACTCAAGAAGTACAAATATGTGGCTTGAGTAAGGAGTATCATAGATACAATGACTTCTGGAAAGGAGAAATACAAAAGCAATGGAACCTAGATTGTGCTAAAGAAGTTGACTCTCGAAACATCGTTGTTCCTAAAGACTCTACCCAACTTCCTCCTGTACGTGAGTCAGCAAGTGACGTACCCCTTAGTGAATCAGATAGCGATGTAACCAATCCGACAGGAATCATATTTTACGGTGCAAAGAGAGGAATCAAAAGTTTTAACTATTGCAACCTCCTTTTCAATGAGATTCATTATATAGCTGGACAAACACAGTTATACCTTGATCTGGGGAAATATTGTGAAGAAAAAAAAAACACTTCAGAGCAGTCTCTGGAAGGATTTTTTGTTGTGATCGGATCTATGAATGCAGGCATAATTGTTGACATTATCGATATTTCAACTTTAGAAATGACTTCTGTTACATCAAAATTTGTTTCGGGCTTAGTAACCATTGGCAACAAAACTCATTTTCCCATAATATCTTCTCAGAATGATTACGCTTTTCCCGAAATCAATACAGCTATTTACATTATTTACTCGGTAAGGAAGAGCTTGCGTGAGTTCCAAGGTTTTCGCAATCTTATGATTACATTGAAGCAAGCGCCAGTGCAGTTTAAAGAATTTTTCAAATCGAAGTGTAGAAGAAGTTTGATTGCTGACATTATAGCTGTTGGAGATAGTGCAATTAGTCAAATTGCCTTGGTTGAGCTTAGGAAGGTGTGGCCAAAATTCGATCCATCAAGCGACATACTACCAACTAAAACAACACCTAAGATACCTGATGTCAAATACACATCCGTGTGTCGTTGTGGAAAAAATTATCAACCCGGATTTCCCGTAGCCTTTTACAGTTCTGTCGCAACACCTAACGCCTAAAACTTCTGCATTGGGGCATCAAATCCGCTGAATGTGCAATTTCCTTACACATTTAGAAATTCGAGATACTCAAAGCTGGCGCGGCAGCTAATGGTAAACTTGTATTACTTTTATTCAACAACTGGCATACCACACCACTTGAACAGAATCCGTTCCGCAACTCAAGCTGTTGCTGCATCTTTGAACGTAAATAGACATATGGTAAAGCATGTAATTAGCAGCGAAAGAAAAGGTATCAAACCATGGGATACACCTTCCAGGAGAGGTCAGAAAAGGAAGTGTCCGGTAAGAAACGAAATAACATGCTTCGAAACCGATTTCATAAAGAGAATCATAGTTGGATATTACAAAGACAAGAGACAAGCTCCACAACTAGATAATGTTTATGAAGATTTCAAAACTAGCTGGGGCCCTGATTTTCAATGCGGAAAAAATACGTTCCGGAAGATATTGCACGCCATAAATTTTTGATATAAAAGAATAGACGTTAGAGCAGCTTTAGTACAACGCCCAGCTGTTATTGCTAAACGTGGTTGGTACTTGTCTAAAATTAAACAAAACGATAACTCAGACGAACCGCGGCATGTTTTCTATCTGAATGAAACTTGGATTGATTGTTCACTTCGTACTGGCAAAGGTAATTAAGATAATACCCTGCAATTGAGCCGATTATATTTCAATCATTTGTTAAGGTTGGCAACCCAAACAATTTCAGAAATTCGCTGATGCTGCGGAGTATGCTTTTGACAACCAACTATCTGGTAACAGATTGATCGTGCTGGCAGCAGGTTGATAATAACTTCATATGAAGGAAATTTGGTAAGGTGTATAAAAAAATATTACGTAGTTGGACCTGCGGGTGTAATGAAGGAATCCATCAAAGTTTATGAAGTCAGAAAAAACCTGAAGGCATGGGATTACCATGATAACGTTGATTCGGACAGGTTTATGGAGTGGATGCTACATCTTTTCCGATATTTCAACGCAAAAGGAATGAAAGTTATCATAGTAATGGATAACGCCCCGGTAAACAAGACATACGTCTGTTCATAACGTTTAATTCATAACTCATTTTTGTAGTACCATTCAACGTCAACAGCACCTCTTCTACACTCCAAAAAAGGCGCTCTATATGCGTGGCTAAGTAAAATAGAGCAAAGAAGCAAACTAGGTCCTAGATTATTTCCCATAACCGAAATGAATTTGCCACAAATAAGGAAGCTTGTGAAGGAATTGAAGGCGTCAGGAGATTATTACAAAATCGAGGCTTTAGCTAAGGAATATGATGTCAAAATTATTCAGACCCCACCATGGAATTGTAAGGTTGAGAAAACTGTAATTATTTTTTTAAATTTTGGATATTGATATTGATATTATAATTTGGCATATATTTAAAAACTGAATGAAAAAAAAAAATTTTTTTTAATGTGAAATAGTAGGTAGCATTTGGTTTTTTGTGAAAATTGAACGTTACTATAGGAATTACCTCCAAACAACGAAAAAAACTTTCACGGTTATCGGCTCGATTATGGCTGACGAAGTAGTGAAGGGGAAAGTAGTTAAACTATTTTAGTTTTACTGTTTTAGTAAATAATAAGTTTNTGGAATTGTAAGGTTGAGAAAACTGTAATTATTTTTTTAAATTTTGGATATTGATATTGATATTATAATTTGGCATATATTTAAAAACTGAATGAAAAAAAAAATTTTTTTTTAATGTGAAATAGTAGGTTGCATTTGGTTTTTTGTGAAAATTGAACGTTACTATAGGAATTACCTCCAAACAACGAAAAAAACTTTCACGGTTATCGGCTCGATTATGGCTGACGAAGTAGTGAAGGGGAAAGTAGTTAAACTATTTTAGTTTTACTGTTTTAGTAAATAATAAGTTTCAACAGCTGAAGTGTCAATTGATCATTCGGTGAGTATTATCACAGTTATGTATTAATTGTTAGTGTTGTGAGTCAACTACGCAGCAACAATTTGCTGTGACAACACCACAACATAAAACATACAAAAGCGATACTTCAACAGAACATCCAAAAGAACAACAAGCACTGATGAACAGGCCATGAGTTACTGGACGTCAAAAATTAGGTCCTTGTGTAGATTGATAGCTAAGTAATTTGGTGTTGTCACGGCAGGTACCGGACTCAAATTACTTCCAAATCAATTTGCGAATGTTGAATATGTATTCAACATTTTGTTATCGTGGAACTACCCTACAATTAGTATTTAATATTTTGCGAAAAAGTAAATTGTGACATTTTAGGAGAAAGGAATCACTCAGGTCAACACAATTTTGAGTAGAACAAGTGACTTGATCTACTCAAACTTCTCGGTTTACCGAAGTGATTTTTTTCAGTTTTATCTTCAAAACTTTTAGTTAAATTAATTGTATAAAATATTAACCGAATAGATTCTTACCTCTAACGATTAATTCCACTCCACAAAACCATTGATCAATTATCATTAAAACTTTCAAATTGATTAGTATATTTTAAAAGTTAAGGATTATAAATAATTTTTTTTTGTAATAAAGAGATTGAAAAAAATACCTCCAAATCCCACAACCCCACATCTTCCACTCACAACCCATACACATATTACTTCTTGTATGACGTGAACTCTTTCCATACCACTTTTCTCACCGACTACACAACCAAGAGGTAACCTAGCTTACCTTAAGGTTTAGGTAAGCAGTATTTTCTCAACCCCCGTACTGAATAAGGAATAATTTTTGGGTTTTGCTTGGGTATGCTCGGTATGTTTGAACCCGGGGTGAATATAGATACCTCTAGGTAAGTTAATGAATTGATTCCGAGTGTTTGATAAAAGAATGAAGTTATTGGTTCACTCTTACATAACCTAACAAATTATGGACCATTAACTGAATCAAAAATTTTAAATTACCTGTTTCTATTTAGCTCTGGCAAGTTTGGGTATCCAGGGAGGGATTTATGCTGTTGAGTTCGAACAGAAATGACTACCATGATCCTCTCAGTCGATTAATATACCTCTTGAATGACCTTAGCTGACCCCTACCTAACTTACCACAAATTCAAAAGTTGTAGTTAGGGTTTCGAATGACTCTGACTCAGTGACTCTGAGTCATGACTCTGAGTCACGTGACTCTCACTCTGACTCATTGATTTCTCGGAGTCACTGGTTTTGGGTGACTGACTCAATAGAGAAATGGGAGTCACTGAGTCGTGACTCTGAGTCACGTGACTCTGCCTTTCCAAATTGACTCTGAGTCGTGACTCATTAGGAAGAGTCATGACTCCCAAGCAACAAAGCGTTACTGCTTACATTTTGCCTTTTTTTGTACTAAAGTTTTTTTCAACTCCCGCAACACAACAAATGAGAGTGGAAGTTTGCTGCCTCGCGGCTCATGTTTAGTTTGAAGCACACTTGTAACCTAAACCACTACACATCGAAATCGAACTCAGATTTTAATAAAAATTTAAACTCAACGCTTCTAAAAATTCCAACTCACAATCAGAATCGAAGTAGACAATAGCCATTTGAAATAGAAATGTAAGTCGAAATCGATTATTTTAAAGAACCATAAAATCTAAAGCATAATTCATGATTTTAAATAGTTTAGATCTAAATTTATGATTTTAAGTTTCTCAAAATCGAAATCCATAACAGTAGATAGCACAGGGCGGTTTTTGCGTCAGCCCTGGGGCTAAAATCTATTTTTGTCACCCTAAGACCCTTTCACCCAAAATCTATTTTTGTTGGCCCTAAGACCCTTTCACCCTAAGACCCTAAGACCCTTTCGCCCTAAATCAATTTTTGTTCTTAGAAAAGACC
>NIPM01000048.1:771808-817945 GCA_002738285.1 Holacanthella duospinosa | reverse complement strand
TGTTCATAGACTCAGACAGGTTTAAACATGTTTCGACTTAGGGTGAAAGGGTCTTTTCTAAGAACAAAAATAGATTTAGGGTGAAGGGGACTTAGGGTGAACAAAAATAGATATACTTGTGTTCATACACTCAGACAGGTATAAACATGTTTCGACTTAGGGTGAAAGGGTCTTTTCTAAGAACAAAAATTGATTTAGGGCGAAAGGGTCTTAGGGTCTTAGGGTGAAAGGGTCTTAGGGCGAACAAAAATAGATTTTGGGTGAAAGGGTCTTAGGGTGACAAAAATAGATTTTAGCCCCAGGGCTGACGCAAAAACCGCCCTGTGCTATCTACTATAACATTTCAGGCCATCGAAATTGAAATATACTAAAAGATCTGGAAATAAGTTTCAAACATGTATAATAAAACAGAGTTTTCTTAAGATAGACAAAGTTTTATACTTTAAAAAAAAATTAAAATTTATAATTCTAAGGTGCTCGAATTCGAAATCCGTTATTCGAAGAAGATCCAAATCCAAATTTAATTCAACTTTTCAGTCGAAATTTGAATCGAAGTTTAAGTCTCGGTACAAACTGTAAGCTAAATCGAAATTCAACGTTAATCATTCGAAATCGAAACCCAAAATTATTCAGTCTTTCGAAATTTTTAATTTAGATTTCAAGCTAATTTGGAAGTGCACTGTTTGATAATTAGGCAGTAAAAAAAATGAGTTAATAGAACAAAGTCAATAAAATAACAAAAGCTCCAAACATTCCGAGATGTGTTCAATCATCAATTATTTTGATAGAAGTTGATACGAAAGATCAAGATAAATATTGCAGGTAAGGTAATTTAATTTTAAATCGGATCAAAAATGAAGAAGAATTTCAAAAATGTATTTAAGAGTCTTTAACCGAAAAGAGCAGGTAACTTAGCGTCTTTGTATTTCTCATTTTGAGCTTTGAATACGCATTATGCTCATTTTACTGTAAAAAGAAAAACATAAAATTTCTGTGAAGCGGAGTCACTGAGTCATGACTCAAAGTCACAGAGTCATGACTCTGAGTCAAANAACTTAGCGTCTTTGTATTTCTCATTTTGAGCTTTGAATACGCATTATGCTCATTTTACTGTAAAAAGAAAAACAAAATTTCTGTGAAGCGGAGTCACTGAGTCATGACTCAAAGTCACAGAGTCATGACTCTGAGTCAAATGACTCTGACTCAAGCTTCAGGAGTGATTCTATAAGTCACTGAGTCAGGTACACTGAGTCATTAAAATTCATGACTCTGACTCAGTGTGAAAATGGGAGTCAGTGAGTCATGACTCTGAGTCACCTGACTCTGACTCTGAAGAAAGTGGGAGTCATTCGGGAACCTAGTCATAGTACTATTTCACTAATTTAGTAAAAAAAAGTTTCTATTTATTTTTTAGTGTCCAACACCGTAGTTTCGTAATTTATTTGAAATATGTGACAGAATTGGTATTATCAGACATTTAATTAATTTAAATTATACATCATAACAAAATATCTTGCATATATCTTAAACGTAATATTTATGTATTTTACACCCATTCTTAGAAAATTATATTATTCCTTATCCAATTCACCCAACTCAGCTGCACCAATAAAATTGTTCATATCCATTTGAAGTTTGCTGAAGCTTCTGCGATTTGCACTAGATAGCTTACGTAGTTTCCTTGCTACTAGTTCACCATAATCATCGAATTCATCATTTTGGTTTGGTGGTTAAACATATTTTAGGATTTGTTTTTCAAAGTTATCCAGATTCCGTTTTCCTGGCTTACGATGAGCTCGTGCAGTCGGGGGTGTACGGAATGTAGGAACTTTCGGTTCATCTAACGTACTAGTTGAAAATGGCGTCTCACCTTCTGCTTCAATTAGTTCTATCTCACTGACAGGAACCTCACCCATCCACTCCTTCTGCTGCTCTTCTGAATTTTCATATTCCAAATTGGAGAATGTTCTAGCAAATGCAAACATAGTGTGGCATGGTATTAAATTATTGCATTGATTTTGTTACTGAATTCAACAAGTGTTTTTTTCTCCTGATTATCATTTACCCAATTTTTGGGTCTATTTTATATGGGAAGGGAATTATCTTAATTATGTCGTTGGGTCTCAGAGCTAATCTCAGTTACCCTAATCTGGTCACTTTCTTGGGTTCTTTACTACCCGTACCTTAGGAACAACTAACGGATCGACTCGAGTGAACCGCAGAAACAGTGGCTAATCCCTGGATGCTTCGTATCTACTAACTCTGGGGTATTGGTTCTGATCCGCAGAAACTAAGGATTGTCCCGGGACGTACCACAAGGTCTACCCTCCGGATATATTCTATGGTCCTAGTCAATGGGCTTAACCGGATCCGCTCTATAGTATCTGCCGAAGGTGAACTGGATTAGGTCCGCAGTTCTTCCTGCGGGGTGAACCCAGTGCGTCCTGCAGATCCACCCGCAGAGTGAACCCAGTTCGTCCCTCAGATCTACCTGCAGAGTGAACCTAGTTCATTCCGAGTCTGGTACAAGACAACGGACTCTCCGGGAGAAATCTAATGGACCTAATGGGGGTACTCAATTCTGCTCTCCTGGTTGGGAAAGCTTCTTTCCCGTCTCGGGGGAAGTTGAACTCATAATTCTGTCTGGGGATACTCCCGACGTTCCGCTATGTGGGAGAAACGGGAGACACTCTCTGGGCTCTCTGGACTAGTGTTTCCGCGGGTGAACTGAAGTTTACCCTGGACTCTCCTATCCCCGGGCTCTCCGGGAGAGCTCTATAGACTAACGTTCAGCTAAAACCTGCCTCGGAAGCTTACCTGTGTGCCAAAACCCACATCGTCCCGATACTCTGAGGTCGGGTTGTTCTCTCCCGTCCCGGGAGAATTCCATGGGGGACTAATTTTGAACCGGGTCCCGATGTCCCAGGTGTCACCTGGAAGACCGAGAAATCCGCTCTCAATCACTTGGCTCCCCGCCCAGCCCCGGTCACACTAGAGGATGTGATGGAGGAAGTAAATAAGGCACAAAGTTCCCTCAACCAGTCTCACTGAAACTTAGAATAAGGACAGATTTTTTTGTTTCCTAATTGAGAGGCACTTACATTAGAATGTTGAACAAATAAGATAATAGAGCAAAAGATCTAACACAACCAACCGCTAAGAATGTACTGAACGGCTCCTTCTTCGAGACACAAGAAAAATACAGCGTTATAGATTAGCCCCATTACGTCATAGGAATATCCTTTATCACGACTTACTTGACTTTTTCCTTACAATTAATTTGGCCCCAGAAAACCCATATCCTCTCGAGACCAGTCCATCTGGTTAATTCCTATTGCGAAATACCCATATGGAAAAGCCGATTTCGCCACACACTCCCCTACTTAAAAATCGTTCATCTTCCCGATGAACTTCCCCAGGATCCAATCAATACAGAATGACATAATCGACCACTCCTTCCGTGTCTCGACGAGAAGCTAAGTACTATTCATAACTATTTTCCATAATTTAGTTAAAGTTAACATAGATCAACTATAATCATATAGACTATAAATTTCTTTATACTAAACAATATTTGTTACTTAAACGTAAAGGCTGTTAGGTTAACCATGAACTTGGCGGAATTCCATTTCGTTACAGGCAGTCCCATGGAATTAACATAAAGAAAAAGCCTTATACCTAATTGTCAAACTAAATATCTAATAAGTTAGTTTACGCTTATCCCCCACAAGGTCCGATTATCCAATTCGGGGTTGGGGTCCTATGTTCAGTAATTGATACCGCACTTCAGTAAGCGAACGCGAACTAAACAAAACAACACCCCTATGCCTATCCCTGAGGCTATAACCACCATCACCGGGCCGAGGTACTCCGAGCCCATGAGACCCTTTTCCATCGGGAACATTGCTCCCTCCGGAAATATCTGTTCCGGTCCCACCTGAACATTCCCAAACCCGAATACCTGAAGTAATAAATATATAAGGGCGAGCCCATAATTATATCGATTATTTCTAAACACCCAAACAATGAATAAGATAATAGATAGAGTAAGTAAGAAATGAAAAAACGAAGTTAATATACAATAAATCCATAATGCTTTATTGTTGCAGCGGTGCTAGCCGATCATTTTCATACCAGATAAACTTCACTTTTCTCTTCCTGGAGGCTAACGGAGCGATGGAAAACGCTGAGGAGAGTACCATCTTGTGAGATACCAATAGGCATTCTTCTAAGTTTTCTATGATACATTCTCGTTCCACATTTGGTCTTTTCCAGTGGTATGGAAACATTCTTCCCTTCACCGTCGTATAATTTCCGTGTGTGGCTGGCCGAATCAGTTTCTTCTTTGATGGTCTCCGATCTCGCATTGTTCACCAAAGTGTTATTCGTAGTGCTCCCACCTTGGCTACCTCAACCCGGCATCTTTTCCCGGGACATAGAACTATGATGAAGTCTTCCATACTTATTATGGACACTGACTCGTTTGTGCCATTTTCTCCAGGTCATCCCGATGTCATCTTGACACATCAACTCACAATGATCTCTAATTTCTCGAGGATTGTTTGCCAAAGACGCAGTGAGGCATTCGAAGTTTTCATGTTGTTCCAACAGACAATTGGTCTTGAACAATATTTCTTCCCCTACATCTTGCATGTTCACGATAGCATACAGAGTGGAGTTCACTTCCCCTACGACAAGACCGTACCAGATGGATTCACAGAAGGAATTGAAGAGCCGGAACCTCTGCATTTCAAATGTCCAAATACAGAATTTTGTATTTGTTTCCCGAAGAAACATGAATACTGTCTAAACCAATTGTCCCTCTTCACCGAATTGGCAGTATGAATATCTGAATTTTGAATACCACTCCGGACTTATGGTCTCTGAAATAATTTCTTCCCCCCTGGTTCCCAACTGTGCATTTCTTCTTATCCAATCCGTTATGACATAATCCCGAATCTCCGGACTAGTGTACGTGGGTAATTTGTCCGCTAAACATTCCATCCTGAGGAGTTGATACGCCTAAACATTCAAAATTGGTAAATCAACTATTTGCATCCACCTTGATTGGTCACTATGGTAGTGTTGTCTTCCACTCTTCTTCTGAATGTACGGTTTCCCTGAGACTTCCGAAGGTGCTTGAACCGCGTAGTGCAGTGTGATAGACTTAGTGGACAGTATTGCACCCTTTACTCTCTTCGGTATCAGCAACTCCACGAAGTTTGCTTTTCCCATGACGATCACGTTCAGACAATACACGAAAATTACCCAAGCGATGGATTTTGTCTTCATGCTTTTTCTAGTTCCCCATTCCTCCTCTTTTTGCACTTCTACAACCATCGGGAGATTCCCTTCTTGGCAATTGGTTTCATTTCCTTGTTTGTTAGTATCTTCTTCTTGAGTCATCCTGTGGTCTAAGTTTTCTTCCTCTTCGGGAATTTCGTTGTTGGCTTCTCCGTCAGAGTTTCTGTCTTCGTTTCCTCGGTTGGATCGACCACCTCTTGAGGTCCATAATAAGGAACCATCTTACTTATGTGACTAAGCTTATGGTTACATTTTCTTCTTAGTACTACGTAATTCGCACAATAAATCAGACAATTTCTTAATTATGGTTAACAAGCTCTACATGTTACCCAATCCCCGACCTCAAATCCTCCGCTCTCCCTAGTCGCGTCGTACACTCTCTTGTTCGTTTCTTGTTTCTTCTATAAATTTTTTTGGACCCATTCCCAGGCTTCTCTCATTCTTTCCTTATAGTGTTCCAAAGGGAGCGATGGAAATGCCTTCGTAAAAGACAGATCCATTGGAAGCACTGGTTCCCAACCAAACATTAACACGAAAGGTGCTACTCTCAGCGTATCATGCACGGAGGTATTATGAGCGAAAACCAAATGTGACAAGTAGTGATCCAAAGCTGTGAATCCCGTTTTTTTAATAAAAGTAGCTAACATTTTAGCAACCGTGGACCTACCGAGGTTAAACCGTTTGGTCAGACCGTTCGTCTGAGCGTGAAACGCGGTTGTGAATCTCCTCTTAAACCCCATTAATTTTCCCATTTGCTCCAATAACTTGGACCTGAAGCAAGTCCCGTTATCCGTTAGAAGAACTCTAAATGAACCAAAGATTGTTATGACCTGCTCTACCAGAAACTGTGCTGCCTCGTCCGCTGTAGAATTTTTAATAGCAGCACAAATCACATATCTGGACATGTAGTCTGTTAGCACCGCAATTACTTTGTTTCATTGTGCTGTCTCTGGGAACGGTCCCAAGAGATCCATTGATACCACAGAAAAGACCTCTGGGTTCATAAACATCTCAAAGGGGTTCATGGGTTGTAGGAACTCTTTCCTTCTCTTGGATGGTTACTTATGAAAAACTCATCTCTGACATCTTCTGACAAAGTCTCTTGTTTTTTTTTTCATATCCGGCCAGTAAAATCTGGCACACAATTTACTGATCAGCTATTTCATTCTTATATGCCCCATAGATGGAACGAATGGTAAGACTCTATGATTATTCCTCTCATGATGATCGGTATTACCAACCTGCTCCCCAAATTCTTCTCTGCTTTACCAAAGAGGACATGGTTAATCATTTCGTATCTAACCTGGGTGTCCAGGTTCTTAATGAAGTCTACACAAAAATCGTTTTTACTTTGGAACTCTGCCCAATCAATAATGTTTTCTCCCCAATGATTCTTCTCACAGGTTTCCTTCACTGTGGCATAAATTGGTATTTCAATCACTTCTTCCGAATCTAATTCCTTATCAAATAGGTTCCTACTGAGCGCGTCAGCTACTACGTTCTTGGGACCTGTAAGGTATTGAATATCGCAATCGAATTCCGCTAACTTCATTTTCTAGCGGCTAATTTTAGTTTTAATCGGGTCCTTGGCTGCTTTTAGGTGAGTGAGAGCGAGATTGTCTGTTCTCAAAGTGAATCTCATACCGAAAATGTAACATCTGAATTCCTCTAACGCAAAAAGTGCAGCTAAACATTCTTTCTCTGGGATACTATAATTCTTTTTGCATCCCCGCCTAGCTGTTAGACTTGCAAACGCTACTGGTTCTTCTATTTTAGTAGTCCTCCCGGACACACTGACTACCTCCCTAACTTGGGCAATATGTGCTCCTATGCCATACTCGCAAGCGTCGGTTGACACAATCAACGGTAGGGAAAGATCTAGATGTACCATTGTGGGTGCGTCAGCCAATGCGTTTTTTATTTCTTCAAAGGCTGTATGTTCTCTTTCTCCCCACACTCCCTGAATCATCCCTCAACATGTCTGTCAAAGGCTTTGCCAAGATTTGGTGGTTCTTAATATATTTCCTATAGGAACCACACATTCCCATGCACGATCTCAACTGCTTTAGCGTCTCCGGCGGCCTCATTTCTCGGATAGCAACTACTTTTTCTGGGTCCGTTTGAATCCCCGTCTGATTAACAATATGATCCAATAACCGAGTTTCTGTGTATCCTAATTTACATTTTTTTGGTTTGAAAGCCACATTTCCTTCTTTCAATTTTCGTGCTACCAGCTTCAACCGCTGTAACTGGGATCCCCAATCATGACCTACCACTACAATGTCATCTAGGTATACGGCCATTCCATTATACCTCATTTCGTGAAATAATGTGGTTACGAGGTTTTGCTAAGTTGCGGGAGCCGAAGCCAATCCAAAAGGCATTCTCTTAAAATCAAAAGACCCCCACTCGCAGATAAACCCGGTTTTCTCTACCGAGGCTGGGTCTACCTCTACGTGGAAATAGGCGCTTTCACAGTCAATAAACGAGAAGTATTTTCCTCCTGCTAGGGCTTCAATCACCTCATGTGGAGAGGGAAAAAAGTAATGATCGAATTTAGTGATTTTATTTAAATCGGAATAATCAATACAGAACCTTAATTTTTCGGTTCCTTTTTTTTAAACAAAAACAATGTTAACCCCAAAGGGTGTGTCGGTCGTTTCAAATATGTTATTCTTTAACATGTCATCCACATGTTTCTTTACTAGCTCGTGCTCCACCGGATTTCTATTAGTCCTTAGACGCTATCTAACTGGGGGTGATCTCCGTTATCAATATTGCGCATTACCAAATTGGTTTTCCCTAATTGTTCAGATTTTACTGCAAACCTATCTACAAAAATGTAAAGGAGTTGTTCCATCTCTTTTTTTTTGCTCCTTCGTTAACTCCGGGTTGATGTCCAGTCCTAGGAGTACTTAACTTCACCTTTATTTCCGCTTCTTCTTTTATCTGACGCATCATGAATTCTTCCATCTCCTCGACTCTTTCTCTTGGATCCAGACGAACCACATCGTATAGGGTTCCGATGATCATGCCGCGAAACAAAGTGACAACTTGTTCACTGGTGTTACTTACTTGTAGACGACATCTGATATGATCTGCAAATTCTTCTCCCACAAACATTCTCGGCGCTAGACACTGGTATCTGCTGCTCAAGCGCTCGCTTGGTTCAAACATCTAGATTCCGACTGTAGAATTCACCGCGCAGTCTATCCAAGCCTCTGTCCTCGGTGGTATGCACAAAGTAGAATCCACTCTCACTGATCTAATCGGTTGCCTAATCTCCTCCACTAGTTCCTCTAGGAGCAATGGCGAATACCTCTCATTGTCTTCTTCAACCTCGAAGTGCTCCCGTGGAAGTGACAAAATTCACTCTTGCCTCATTCTGGGGTTCACGCAGTTGAACTCTACTAGAAAAAAATCTCCGAACTGCAGTGCCCTTTTGGAAAAGTGGACATTAAGTCTATTTTCCGAGTTCAGATCATTCCCTAGAATAATGGTTCCTTTATCCATGTCTGGGGACACAAACGCTCTAACTTCCAGTGCTTGCTCCCCAAACTCCAGTCACCAAAATCGTTCCCAAGATCCTGATGGGTTGTTCATTCACCGCCACAACTCGGATCTTTCTTATCAACTCTTCTATTTGATCTTCCTCTATTTCCTCTGGGTGGATCAGCCTTATTCCGGACCCAGTATCCACTATTACAATTATAGTTTTCTTTTTGATCTTTGCTTCGCACACCGCGGCACCTTCGAGACTGGTGGTGGTGTAAACTTCTGCCGAATCCCTGTCTACTTCTTGTACTGGTTCCTCTGATCTAGAAATTCCTTCCGCTAGTCGAACCACCAGTATTTGTTCGTGGTGTTCCCTTACTTCGATTTTTCTCCGTTCCTCGGAATCCTCAAGGTGAGATGGTATCCCTTGGTTTGGCCCGAAGACTATCATTCCGGGTGGCATGTCTTGGAAGACCAGGACGTCTACCTCACACACTTCTCTTCTCACATGTTCCGGACTAACCTGGCTTCTCCCCTGTATGATGAACCGTCGTCCTTACATTTCCATGGGAATCTGAACGTTGTCTCTAATGAATCCTCTCTGTAGCACGTATTTGGGATGAATGATGTTAATATTTGAATAGTAATTAATAACTCCCAAAAGTTTCTCTCCTTCCGTCTCAACCTCCTCGACCAACACAAAGTGCTTTTCCTTTTCACTGAGCTTGAGGAAGGACTTTGTTGGTAGTTGTTTTGTCGTTGCAGAGAGTCCCACCGAACTTACTGCTGGAGTCCATTTCCCGAAATAGAGGCTGTTGGTTGTTTTCCTGGGGTTTCTCTTGCGCAATTCCAAGTAATCTGTCCGATATGCTGACACTTGGAAGACAGTAAAACCTTTCCATTGGTCCTGGGATTCCTCTTCTTATCTCCCAACTTCAGTTCCAAATCTTTGAACTTCTTTTCAATAACACCCAAGACCTCATTTCGCTTCGGGTATTCTTCTACTCCCGTAACAAAAGCTCCAACTTCTTGATCCCTCCTTCTGGATCAATTCTCCATGAGCTCTTTATTTCTCTGCCTCTCATATTCACTTAAGAAGAACCTTAAGTCTTTCAAGGTGTTGCATCTTTTATCTCTAATGTACCGACTTGGTCCAGGTTGTAAACCACAACAAATAAGCTTGACCTTTTCTTGCTCAGCCAGGCCTCTATCCGATGCGCCAAGTCTTCCATACATGTCAAAAAAGTATGTCATGTACGATTCATTGCTTCTTTCATTCCGTCCATAAATTAATCTTAAGTCGCCACCATCAAAGGCGCTCTTTCATCACCTGGGCCCATGACATCTTATCCCAGGCATCTTTATGTCTCCCCTGCACATCCAATATCGTGTCCCTCTTACAACTTCCTCGGATTCATTTAAACCACTGGATGGCTTACTTCTCTAAGTACTGTGGTCGTATTTCTTTTTTTGCTGTATCACTCCATCCAGATTTAAACAACTCGAAACGATCGATGAATTCTCCAACGTGTTCGTCTTCAGTCCCCGTGTGGGGGGCCAACATGCGCTGGTGTATGTAACGAACGGTTGAAATTACTCCGGTGTAAAGTGGTTTATGACCTAACACGCGCTTATTTGAACCGTCCTGTTCGTCAGACGCCGACAACTGTGACTGATGGATAACTTTTGGCGGTCTCATTGTGATTCCTCCCTGAATGTTGGGCTCCGTTTTACGATAGAGCGGTGCAGTCGGTATCTGGGAATTCTCTTGTCCTCGAGGTAACACACCCTGCCTCCATGCAGCTTTCCGTCTGCACCTGACTGGAGTCCGTTGAGACCTAGTCCCTGTCCTGGACCATCTACCGAGCTACTATCTGGTACTCTTGCACCCACATCTGTAGTACGGACTTGTTGCCAATGATACGCCGCTAGAGGTGGTTCCTCCACTCCATCTTCTTTATCGAGTCTCCTGTTCAGCCGGGTGACCCCCCTTCTTAATTCATCCAACTGTGTCCGAAAAAGTTGGAATTCGTGTTCTGATAAAGTCATCCTGTTCTTTTCTATGTCGCCATTCCCTGGAACCTCATTTGTTCCTTGAGGAACACTCCCAACAACTGGGTATCCCTGGGCTTCGGGCTCTACTTCTTCCTCGTCCAGCCTTTCAAATAATTCTCTTGCACCATGGGCCTCTGGTAGCTGGATCCATAGCTATTGATAGCCTCTACTCCGTTCCTCCGACTGGTGGCACTTGTCCAAAATAACTTCTTGGCTACTCCTCTTCCGACACGGTACTTGCTCTTCTGTTTCCTGAATCAGGGGGACTTACTCCTGGTTCATCTAGATGCGTTCTGCCGGTTTCTTCCAATCCACTACTGCAATAGAATTCTCTTTTCATCCCGGAGTCAATTGTATCACTATTCCCAGTGGTGGGTGGATCTGAGCTCTTCTCCTATGCAACCTTACAGCCGCTAATCTCACTTCGGTTTTCGGTGTTCCGCCCGAGACTTGGTCAAAACTCGCCAAGATCTTCCGTTGGAGACGTTTGACCCTTTTTCCAAGTGCCTACTTCCTGCTATCGCAGTGGGAGATGTCAAAGGCCGACTTTTCCAATATATTCCAGAGTACGGTGTGCTGATATGGATTGGTTCCACCCGATATGAATCATTCCCTTGATCCAGTGTATTTTCTTAAACACCAACCCTTCTCTTCTTAGAGTAACAGAATCAATGACATGAACGGCGTCGTCTAGAACAACGTATCGGAGTTATCCTTCAACGCCTACTCCAACCTAAACAAGACTCTTACGGGTTTCCTCCCTGGCCCGCTGACCTAACCCATTTTCCACTTGAGCGCAAAATCCTAGTCCGAAGCATGGGAGATTCTACTCATACACTGGTCTCCCACTTATATACTGACTTTTTCGGTCCCAGACCTATTCTAAAATGTGATAATTGGAGAATATACTAGCGGTTCCATCCATCACACCTCTTTCCTAGTGAGCGATGGATACAGGACCCTCGCGTCTGGTACACACCAAATCACTGGTTCTTCATTCCACGTGGACTACACAATTTTTCCTTTTCCCACATGTTTGCTCCTATAGGATAACTTAGGGGCATCAAAGCCATCACAGGTAAACAAATGGCGAATGGTTGTCCTCTCGCGGCAGAACCGTTAAACACTATGGCGTACAGTCGCGCCTGTACGAGGCAGCCGTCACTTACTGACCTCCCTCATCCTATTCACTCTGTCAGCTCCTTTACCTGTGGTGAATCCCTCACCCCAACTACTTTACCAGAGCTAAAAACGTTTCGTCTAAATTACAGCACTAGTATTTTTCTTCGGTTCTTCGCTCCAAACACGAACCTACTCTAACACTACCAACACTAACTCAACTATCCTTTCTCTTCCTTATTCCCAGATAAAGAAATTTCGCGACACGCTTTCCAATCTCCGGAACCTCCACTTAACCAAACTACCGGATAACTCCGATCGCTACTCCCGACGTGATGACCATCCCACCGTGGCACTTTTAACGTCCACCACATGGACGGAAAGGAGGATAGTTCAATACTAATGGTTTTCGAACCAAGCTCTTTCTGCCGTACAATATTGAAAACTAGTCCTAAGTACTCTAATGGTCTCCTGTAGATTGTTTACCCAAAAGAGAAGGAAAACTAAATTTATTCCAAACACATAAAGCAAAGCGAGTACACAAATAATGAATCTCCAATGGGACTTAGCTAGATTCAAATCCATCTTTTCTTCTATGGTCAATGACACTCACCAAAAACAATAACGAATTACACGAGGTATGACTTCTAAGTAAACCAACACCAGGATGGAATAATAAAATTTAGAATCACTAAAGCAATAAAGCGTATGATTAACAACACATACACGTATAACACTATAAACAAAAAAACCATGTGACAAGATAAATAGCAATTTTACCAAACCTGATCATCAACGTCGATTCAAGAGAGAAAGTTTCCCGAATTATTTCACACCGCGCTATCACTTTGACCTATTACCGATCAATGCACCATTTTGTGGCATGGTGATAAATTATTGCATTGATTTTGTTACTGAATTCAACAAATGTTTCTAATTATTATTAACCCAATTCTTGGGTGTATTTTATATGGGAAGGGAATTATCTTAATTCTGTAGTTGGGTCAAAGAGCTAGTCTCAGTTACCCTAATCTGGTCACTTTCTTGGGTTCTTTAGTATCCTTACTGCACGAAAAACTAACGGATCGACTCTGAGTGAACTGCACAGAATGTGGGTAATCCTCGGACGCTCCCTATCTACCAACTCTGGGGTATTGGTTCTGATCCGCAGAAACTAAGGATTGACCCGGGACGTACCACAGGGTCTACCCTCCGGATCAATTTTATGGTCCTAATCACTGGGCTTAATCGGATACGCTCTGCAGTATCTGCCGCGAAGTGAACTGGATTCGTTCCGCAGTTCTTTCCGCGGGGTGAACCTAGTTTGTGCCGCAGATCTATCCGCGGAGTGAACCCAGTGCGTCCCGCAGATCCACCCGCAGAGTGAACCCAGTCCGTTCCTCAGATCTACCCGCGGAGCGAACCCAGTTAGACCCGCAGATCTACCCGGGGGGTGAACCTAATTCGTTCCGAGTCTGGTACTAGACACCGTACTCTCCGGGAGAAATCTAAAGGACCTAATTGGGGTACTCAATTCTGCTCTCCTGGTCGGGAGGATTTCTTTTCCGTATCGGGGGAAGTTGAACGCCTAACGCCCGGTTTAGTGATCACTTTCACTTATCTTTTTCTTGAGTAATCCTTTAGAGGACGAATAGGTTATTCAATTTAGAGTTCATCTAACAATCTCTCAAGTGTTGCTAAAAAGACACAACGCAAGAATGCTTTGAGAGAAAACATTTAGTGATGATGTCTCCCTCTCTTTTTCGTCTCTTTTATCTTCACTCATAAAAGTTAAACTTTTTCAACTTTTGAATAAGTGAAGGATAGGTGATTTAAAAATTGTAAGTTAAATTTTCAATTTAGAGATAATGCAAAGATCCTCTCAGTGGAACTATAGAGAAAATTTCTTTGCATTAACAAACTCTAAATGCCTCCTGAACGACACAATACGTCGTTCTGACGACACGAGGTACGACAAAGGTAAGATAAAGAGATCACAAAACCGGGCGTAATTCTGTATGTGGATACTCTGTGGGAGAAACGGGAGACACTTTCTGGGCTCTCTGGACTACTGATTCCGCGGGTGTACTGAAGTTCACCCTGGACTCTCCTATCCCCGGGCTCTACGGGAGAGCTCTATAGACTAACGTTCAGTTAAACCCGGATTAAGAAACTTACCTGTGGGCCAAAACCCACATCTTCCCGATACTCTGAGGTCGGGTTGTTCTATCTCGTCCCGGTAGGATTCCGTGGTGAACTAATGTTGAACCGGATCCTGATGTCTCAGGTGTCACCGGGAAGACCGAGATATCCGCTTTCAATCACTTGGCTCCCCGTCCAGCCCCGGTCACACCGGCGGATATCGGAGACCGATAGGGTGATGTGCTGTGCCGGAGGAAAGCTCGAAAAACTAGATCGCTCGCTGTATTGATGGAGGGGGTCACGCGCGACTTTAACGACCCAAAGCAGGGTCGTTAAATCATTATTCTTTCATTTTTTCATTATCTTTCACTTCTTTGTCTTTGTATTCATAGTGGGATTTGTCGTGTAGACATCAAGCTTCTCATCGTTTTCTTCTCCCGACATTTTTACTCCAAATTTTTACAATTTAATTATTTCGTGAAAAATAATTTCCAAAACTTTATTACTGATCAGCCAATGAATCTTTGAATACAGCATTACAAAATTAATATTATTTAAAGTTTAATAGGTTTCAACAAACAATTCAATTTATCCATAGAAACTACGTAGATCCCTTGACAACGCTCGAAGGAAGTATAATAGCATAATTCGTTGAAAATACGAATGATAACGCGCATTATTAGCGAATGAGAATGAAGCATAATACCGGCGTGAGTTACTCGTCATTGCTATAACGTTATTTTATTATCTCGTTTATTTTTTAATTTACTTTAGTTAATACCTGTACTACAAAGAAATGTTTTTATCACTTGAATTCGATCACGCTAGAAATTCGGAATTTAGTCGCATTTTCGCCATTCTAAGCAAATTTTTTTTCCGCATGCATGTGAAAATGGTTTTTTAGAAGGTATCCACTCAATTTTATTTAGAATCACTTAAAAAACAAGCAGGGCTAAAACTAAGAAACAAAAACCATTGCGGATACGCCCTAATCGATAATAATTTTAAGCTGACTGAAGACAAATGGATTTGCAATTGAATTTGAAAAATTACGAAGAAAAGGTTGAAATTTATGAAAAAAAAACTGTGAAAAAGTGGAAAAACTTGGGAAACAAATTGAGTTATTAAGCCATGGTTCATAAGCATCGCTGAGCTGTATCGTGAGTCATAGTTCTGGCTTAATACAACCATATGAGCCATACTGGTTCTGAGTCGTAAATTTTTGTGAGCCAGGTCGAGCTGGAGCCATTGCTCGAGCAATGAGCAAGCTGATGACCCCTGAGCCATGCGAAACATTACATTGAACTGCATACTAATAATAGGTAATAAAATAAGCGAAGTTTTGAAGAGTAAAAATGTGTTCTTTGTTTCTCATATCCAACGTCAATGATGGAAATAGTTTTGCCTTTCAGTACAACCATCAAAATTCTTTTTTTTTAATTCAACTTCAGAGATTTTAATTTAATGTTTCCCGCCAAAACTGAAATCTTTCTTCGTTTCTTAGTTCAGGAAGTTTAGCTAAGCACCTCAATTTTAATTGGTTTATGATTAATTAAATTAAGTATGTGATTTAGATTCAGAAGTGTTAGTAATAATCACAATTATAGTAATTCAGCTTCCGAGAGTTTGATGATAATACTCATGAGTTTGTGATGGTTTGAAGTATCTTGATACGCTGTTTGAGCGATTCGGAAAATTGTATCTTAGTTTACACGATGATTTGTACGAAGAGACATTGAAAGAATTGAGTATATGAAGGTAACTCCGAGGCATGAAATCACAGTTTGTGAATATGGTTTCAACTCATACAGAGTCAATGGAGACAGGAGTGGATTTAGACAGCGAGTGTTGATTATAACATCTCAATTGTATCACTGAAGAATGGTTCTTTACAATAGCTATATTACAATCAGTATCCGCTGCCTAAATCCTACCGGAGACTGATTGTTTGGTTGCTTCGTTTTATAGAGTTGGACAATTTTGATATTTGGCATGGGAGATTTTTGGAAGACGTTCCAAAAATATCCTATGCCAATTACAAAAGCTAGCCGACCCTATAAAGCGAAGCAACAACAATCTAAACTTATCATGAATTCATAAAACTCATAGCATAATAATCGCACACACGAACGGTTACGTTTGTACGAAAATACATAGAAAACCTGGCTACTCTGTTCAATTTTTAATTCTTACCAACTATGAATCCATGCCTTGACGTGTAGTATTTCTTTGTAGAGTTGGTGTATCAATGGCGATAGGTTGAGTGTGGTTTGTGACGTCGAGGACGACTGGGACCGGGAATTGGTACTTGCGTGAAGCGAGCTTCACATTGACAGAAATTTGGAACCGGGCCTTCAATGAACTGCTGAAATTGATTGAATACATCTTGGCGCTCAATAACTCCAAGAATAGTCTCCTGCTTCTGGTCACCATAATATGGTTGAACTGGGTCCTTTGTGTCGCCGTGGTCCTGCAGAACAAGTACGTACTCCTTGTGGGTATGTGGTTTACCCAACTCGTAAAAGATCCTTTCGATCTTCTCATTTTGTCTAGTTAATATAAAGTTGTCATATTTCTGTGAAAAGGTGACATCGTTGAGAAGTTTCTGGAGTGACGCTTTATCCTCGTCGAGTTTCTTCAGGAACTCACTAATAGCAACGACCCTGAGTGGTTCCTTTTTTGTATCATCAATAATTACTGCAGTTGGACATTTTTTGACAGCCTTGCTCAATAGTCCGATAGCATCCTTTACTTCCAACATGTTATTAACCTGTTCAGTATGGGTGTATTTGAGTGAAGCGACAGTTGCCAATTGAAAGGCACAGGAACATGTTGCTTGTGGTTGAGGTGGTTCTGCGACATTGTTGTTATTTACATCGTATGGTGGGAAGACAGGATTGTTCATCATGTTGTTTTCAGGGTAGTACGGTTGGTACAACGGATTAGGGTATTCAAATGGAACAAATTCCTGAGGAAACATGTATTGGATTTCAGGAATAAACTGATATTGTGGTGGCATGATCCCTTGAGTGATCGGTTGTGTAACTGATGAGAATTGAGCTGCTGTTTGGAGTAGTGGCTGTGGTGAGAGTTGAACAGGTAGTGGGAGTTGTGCAGTGTCCGATGGATCGAAGGCAGTTACAACTGGAATTCTACATTCCGCAACGTAAGCCTCAAGATTGAAAACAGGCTCAAAACAGCAAGATATATCAGGAATGTATCGGATCGCGAAGTAGCCAGGTAGGTCCATCGGGACTTGTAAAAGATTGATGTGTTTTGCCTCAAGACCCACTGCGTTATAAAACAGGTTACTTGATTTAGCGCTAATCAAAGTCTGCTGATTTGATTCAGTGTCATCATCAGAAAATTTCGACGAGTTGTTTTCAAGGTCAGCTTCACTCATGTCGACAGAAATCGTGTTGACAGGAGTCATAGTGACCGAAGAAGCCATGTCGACAGGAGTTGTGTTAATGGAAATCGTGTCGACGAGAGACGTGTCAACGTAAGTTGTGCCGGCGGGAGTCGTGTCAATGTGAGTTGTGCCAACGGGAGTCGTGTCAACGTGAGTTGTGCCGATGGGAGTCGTGTCAACGTGAGTTGTGCCGACGGGAGTCGTGTTGACAAGAATTGTGCCTGCGGCAGTACTTTCGACAGAAGTCATGTCGACGGGAGTCGTTGGGTCCACATAGGATTCTTGATTAGACATATTTTCTGATTGAGGTTTTGGAATTTTATTTGTCTCAACAAACTTCATAATTGTCTCAGAGCTTCGAGAAGTAATTGAATTTTGAGCTGGATGGTTTTGAGTTACCACTTTATCGTTAATCATTGTCTCCTTTGAGGTTGTTTTTAAATTTATATTTGCTGAGGGATCCATGGTGACTGGGGTCTTCGAGAAGTTTTCCTGAACCTCCGCTTCCTGACTTGCTCCAAACTCTTTTTGAGGAACTTCTGCCATTTTTTCTGAATTCACTTTGGACGGGGCTTTTGAATCTGTGATCTGTTTCGCGATTCCCTGGTTTGGCATAATTGGTACAGGAGGCACCTCGGTTGCTTTAATCGTTGCCGGCAACATTCTAAATCCACAGTTGCAAGCTCAAAATTACAATTATAAAAATTACAGCAATGATTGTTTTATCATACCTTTCAGTATTGTCGCGCCTACAACACCTTGCTGGATTCTGAACGGGTACATTTTCCTTCAAATTTTTTCCCTTGTTCTTTGTCACTTGTAACATGATTCCTAAGGAAATTGTCGATGAGGCTTTCGACTCAAATTTCTTCTCACTTTTCTCAACCTTTGCAGCAATCATCTGAGTGGCTTTATCCAGTCCCGCCAACGTTCTAGATACAGAGTTGTGAAGTTCAAAGTTAGAACTAAGAAAACCAAATTCATTGTTGCATTATTATACTTCTCTGAGCTCTCGCGACTCCAACAACCCTTTGAATTTTGATCCAGTGATTTTTGGATAGCCTTTCCATTCTTGTCCCCTGCCTCGTGTGAAGCAACTCCTGAAGTTACTGTTGTCGATGAAGGCTTCAAATCCAATTTCTTTAACTCTAGTCCCTGACTAGTACCAACATTTGCAGAATTCACCTTGGTCGTTTTATTCCTTATTCTTGATACAGAGTTGTAAAATTCAAAATTAAACTAACAAAACAACATGAACTGGCTTGGCTCATTTGTAGAATAGCCCCTTCTCGCGAATTCAATCGGAAATTTAACGCCAAGTCAAATTTCTGAGCCACAAAACTAATCTGACAACATCGAGATAGTGGCTAATTTCGTTGATTGTGACGCAATAGTAGTGTTCTCCATGACTCTGACTCCTGCACTGACTCTCATGACTCTGACTCCCAGGGTTTTTGGGAGTCGAGAGTCATTTGATGACTCTGACTCCAAGGGTTTTGAGAGTTAGAGTCATGACTCTTGGAGTCGACTTCCAGACTTGGGAGTCATGACTCTTTTGAAACATGCGCACATGGGCATTTGGAACTATTTTTTAACAAAATTTACATGCAAATATTATTTCGATAGTTATTTATACAAAGAAATATTTAAAAAAAAGTTACGAATTGTTTCTTTAACCTGATGAAAGTGGCTTTTTTAGTTTCTTGTTGTCCAGGAAACTTAGAAAATTACCCGAGTTTTTAAATTCTGTAAAAATCCTGTCTAAAATGATTCCTGACGAATCGATTCTCTCTCATTAGGCATAGGTCATACTGATATGATATTGAACTGATCGTGTGCAATTGATTAGGCACAAATTCTGTCTAAGAGAAACCGCTAGAGAAAATTAAGCAAACTCTATTTATAAAGTTATACTGAGCCAACTTGTCAAAAGCAATTCTACAGAAACTGTCCATGATTTTTTATGTAGAACGAATTAGACAAATTTAAAGACATTCTCCGCATGTGGTATTACATTGTTTGTACTTTCCCCAATCGTTATCTAGAGAAAGAGTACATTGACCAAATTGTAAAAAAAAAATAAGAGGTATTGTTGCTCTTTTTCAAAGGTTGAACTTGACCAGAAAGAATTTCGTAAACCTTTTTTTGTAAATCTATTTTTACGAAAGAATTTGAAATAGATTTTTTTTAACTCTATTTCTGAAAATATGTTTCAAATTCTACTAAAAGCAACAACTTAGGTTCTAGTTTTGCATAGGTAGTAATTTCTATTACACCGAGTTTAGTAATATAATCGAACTAATAGTATTAACTGTATTCGATTACATGAATCATATAAAACATTTGATTATTTTTTGAATTTTATAAACAGTATTTTTTTTACATTTGTAGCAAGATTTTTATTTTCAAGATTCTTTATCAACGTTTTGAGAATTTTTTTAATCGAAAAGTATTTATGGCCTAAACCTCATTTTCATTTTTTTGTTATCTTTAGCAAGATTTTTGCCATCTTAAGAAAGAATTAGAAAGTGTTTATTAGAAAGAAAAATTTATTAATATAGCAATATTAGATATCCTGTTCGTAATATACTCATAGTTTCTGATCGCTTGCGGTATCAATTAAAACCAAATGGCAACAGAGTCAAATTGATTGCAATATTTTTTGATTCGATAAATACTTTTGAATGAGAAATAACACTATCTATTTTACAAAGTGAACTCAGTCAGAGGTAGTGTGGAGTAAGTGTTAAGGCAAGTGAGTTGTTTCTAGTGGTGGTGGGTTCGAACCTGGTAGGTGATATCGAGTATAAAAAAGTGATAAGTCAGTTTTTTTTTCACTTTCCAATTCCCTGCCGAATCCTGTAGACAGAAATTATTCGACAAGCTTGTCTAATCAACTCTACAGACTATAGCGCCATAATTCTAAAGAGAAGGTTATACATAGCTCTTTGCACAACCTGTGTAGAATTTAAAAACTGGGGTAGCAAACGTAGAAACAAGGAAACTAAATGTATAAAAAAAAATTCAATTTCAGACCCGATTTTCCATTTTTGTTGTATGTAACTCCGGAGTCGAGGGTCATTACTCTGACCTGACTCAGAGTCGACTCCCAAAATTCAAGGAGTCAGAGTCATGACTACGAGAGTCGACTCCCAACATTTAGAGAGTCAGAGTCATGACTCTCAGAGTCAATGACTCTGACTCCGGCCAAACTGGGAGTCATGGAGAACACTACGCAATAGTGACTAAATACTTTCACTAACAACATTAAAGAACGTGATCTTCTCTAACCAGAGCGGAGTGCGGCGACGCTGTGCCGAACCGATCCATACTTTTGTGATTAAATTTTTGGTGAAATGATAAAAACTCATTTTAAAAAAAACTTTTTTTTTGTATAAATTTCAAATAAATTCAAAATTAAGACTTGACCGCAAACAATGAATATCTACGCTAAATTTATATGATATTTCAATTTACCTAAATTCAGGTTGGGGTCAGGAGGGGCTATTCTGCAATATTTCATAAATTATAATTATTGTTGTTTTAGCATACCTTCCTTTGTTTTCACGACTCCAACTCCAAGATCCGAGTGAAGTTGGCTTGAGTGCCTCTCTTGACACATTGCCTGAAGTAATTTTCGATGAGTCTTTCGTGTCAGATTTATTCAGTTGTAGCCCCAGGCCAGTCCCACCCTCTACAGTAGTAACGACAGCCGTTTTATTTTTTGGTGCGAATATTCTAGATATATAGATTCTGAATTCAAAACTAAAACATAAGAAATTTACATGAATTTGTTGTTTGAGCATACCTTTCTGTGTTCGCACGATTCCAACATCCCATTGAATTGTGAACGACTGGAGTTGGCATCGGCGCTACTGCCACTTGTGATGGAGTTCCTGAAGTCAGTTTCGATAAAGCTGTCGAATTCATCTTTAGATTCTGCAATCCCTGGTTTGTGAGAACTGAAACTGGAGGTTGCACCATCACTTTTACCACTGTTGTACCAATTTCAGTTGTTTTATCTTGAGAGTCCACGACATTTGATTCAATTTTGTTTTTTTCTTCATCCTTAATTCTAATTTTTGCAGCAGCTCGAGCAAGAACTCTCTTGGCATGTGCTGCTTTCTTGTTCCTAGGCATGTTACCAAGACCCCCAGGTCTGGTAGTTCATTCACCCGAATTCAATCTGTAGATTTTTTAGAGTAAATGTTGAAGATTAATGTTTGTCGCAAAATTGGGTGTGCAGTTTATTTAAGAAAACACTTTGTTCGTTATTTACGAAAATACTTTGTTCGTTATTTACGAAAATACTTTGTTCGTTATTTACGAAAATACTTTGTTCGTTACGACGGAAACAAATAATTAAATAAACTAGACTGAAACCACATAATCTTGCCACTCATTCTGAGTCGGGATTACTTATTTTTAGAAATTAAGTTAGATTTTTAGTTATGTTCTTACTCCTGACTCTGATCATTCACAGAAATGAAAAAACGAAAATTTATGGCAAGTAATTTACTAGATATTTATGCCGGAGTGATTTCAACTTTCCTTAAATTTCTCGTTCGGAAAATTTAAGGGATACTTAATTCTTAAGCCCAGAAATTCGAGGCCTTTTAAATCTGAAGGAGAGTTTAAGAAGCGGAGAAGCAATTTCGAAATAACACTCGATGATCACAAGATGTAGCGGTCATCAAAATATTTGACTATAAAGTGGTAACTACTTTCCTGGCTAAACTCAGCTTTGCCTAAGCTAAGTTTAAGCAACTAGACTCACTTGGGCAGCATCCCCCAAAAAAATTAAAATTTGGTCAATCCGAAGTTACATGTACAAATGTATTCAAAATTGAACAAATTTTAGTTTTTTAATATTGTTGGGAGTTGGGACAAGAAACACCAGGTGAATAGAATCAGGTAAAATCACCAATGTAGATTTATTTGTAGTTGTAATATCCAACGACGAAAGAGTTAGCGCCAAAATTTATCAGCGACGACGGTGCTTCAACGAGGGAGTGATGAATTCAACTTGCAGAAATGCAAATTAGTTAGTATATCATGTCCACTAAAAAACAAACATGGTTACCATCCTATGTAATTATATCCACCGCATGGAGATGGCGCTTATGTTGTGTTTATGGTTATACGGGGTTCATATTCGATTGTTATATAGATGTTGTATATTTTTGCTATTGCGAGTTTATTTTAAAATGGCCGTCGTGTTAAGAATGGCTGTCTGAAGTTATACATTTGTGGCGATGTTGATTAAATATGGCTGTCAAAAATATAGATATGGCCGTCAGATTAATATGGTTGCCATATATATGTATGGCTGTTAGTTACTTACATGGCAATTAGGAACCTTTCAAGCATAGGTAATGGTAAGACCTTCTTCATTGAATTTATTGTGTAGTATTTTTAATCTCCTCTTGAAGATGGTGCTTGAGTCGTGTTTATTTAAACTCACATCATGTGATGTCTCTGTATGTTTGAGTTTGTTGGTATGGCGTTTCTTTTACCTCAAAGGCAATAGTTTCTTTATACAGGCATATGGAATTTACAATGTAAATGGCTAGAAATTCAACTTTATTCGTTAAACTTCTTTCAAGAAAACTATCAAAGTTATCTATTACATTACTAATTATGCTATTTCCACTCCGTGATTACTAATGTAGCATTGCTCCCAAACACAAATGTATTTTTTTCTCAAACATATTTATTCAAATGATCAGTAAAAATACAAAGCGCATGCAAGATTATAATTAATTTTCCTATCCCAAGTAACACCAACAATAAACTTAAACTTTGTTCAAATCCATTTGCCCCAGAATTTCATCCATGGTTTTGGTAAATTCATTCAATTCCGCCCGACAGAAAATAAGTTTTGGCCCTAGATATAAAAATTTAAAATACATTGATTAGGTTACTTTATACATCAAGCATGAAACATAGTAAATCCTGTTACTCACAAAAGTAATTTTCATACCTGGTGTTGTCCGCCGATACGTTGAGGAAGATCTGATATCTGTCTCTCATTATGTGAATGAACCGCATTCGAAACTTCAGAGACAGGCTAAGAAAGAAAAGTAGTTATTTAACATGAGACTTGGAATTTTTGGTACTACTCTATTCAAACAACTAGTCACCTGTAATATGTGTCGTCGTGAAGCCAGAATTCCAACTCTCCTGGCTCCCTTAGTTCTCCTTCGTTGTAGTGGAATATTGGTTTCTTTTCTTTAACAGACTCGTCAATTTCAGCACAAGTCGACTTGATGTGATCCAAAATCTCCTTTGTCTCCTTTAACAAGATTCCCATGATGGTAGGAGCGTTGTTCATATTCTCCTTTTTAATGTAAATCTTGTAGGCTAAGACAAATGTTGCTAGATTCAAAACTTGTATTGTAATTGAACATAACCAAATGAAGAATAAATAAGATTTACCTTGGTCATAGCGATCGAATCCTAGTCGGGTTTGGAAAGTCATTGAAGTTGCAAATTCCCTCACTAGCCCGAGTTGATAGAAAAAAAATTTGTTTTGTATAGCAGTTTAACTCCATACTTTTGCATCTTTCAAGGTAATACACCCCTCCATCCACAAATTTTTCATTGTAGATTTCTGTGTTCGCCAATCTTCCTGAGCTTGCAGATGGAGTTCCTGCCATATCCAGTCTCTCTTGAAGAATTTCAACAGCTCGTTTGCTTCGAATTGGAACATCATCTTCGTCGCTCAGAATCTTCCGTTTGAACGCTCCTACTTTTTGTTGCGTTGCACTGTCTGAAACTAAGAAATGTTGTTTTTACTTTTAAAACTGAACGCGCTATGATAAACTAACAAGGAGTAATAATACTTTTATTGTAAAAACTTACCAACTAATTTTGATAGAGACATGTTTCTTATCGCCACTTTGTACTCATGGTGGGAACTTGAAGATTGGTTAGTCACTTGTTCATAAATACAAATTTAGAATGAAAGTGAGGTTAGGATGCCAAGTGTGTCCGAAATTTAAACATTAAACTCGTTTCACAAATATCCCTTAAACCCATCCCATCGCCTTGGTCATTCATCTTGGAACTTTAGAATGATAATTTCAAGGGACCTAATCTCAAATGATTTAAAGGGACTTGAAGGGAAAGATATGCTTTAGTTGTAAACGCAATTATGTTCTACGACGCTTTATCTGATTAGTCTCAACTAGTCATCGCTGATGTTCCTCAGTCATATGTTCGGCATTCTGTACTTACCATAGAATTAACAAGGAATATTGTATATTAGTTATTGTACAAGGATACTTACACCAAAAGTTTGAACAACGCTTACCTTCTGCTGTTATAAATCCAGCATATCAATTTCTAGATAAAGTTGTATTTAATACCCAAGACTCAAAATGTAAACAAAAAGTTTCCCCATGTGCTCCCTGAACAGCTGAACAAAAAAACACCGTCAAACCTTTGACTTAGTTACAAAGGCCGCCCTCGGTGTTGGAGAAAAAAGGATAATATGCCACGGACCCGCCGGTTTAGGTACCTCTATATTTTCTTTTACTTTACACCATTTTTACTTGTAATCATACATAGACTTTTAATTTGTCTGATAGGAAATCATACATAATATTTGCCTTGCGTCAATTCCTCAACACAAAATTAAATTCAGAGTATTCAGCTTCACCGGGTGTGCCGCATTTGCTGCTGGTAAAGTACTTTGATTCTAGGCTATTTGAGAATTTAATTTTAGTGAAGTTTTGTGGCGTTTNGTGTTGGAGAAAAAAGGATAATATGCCACGGACCCGCCGGTTTAGGTACCTCTATATTTTCTTTTACTTTACACCATTTTTACTTGTAATCATACATAGACTTTTAATTTGTCTGATAGGAAATCATACATAATATTTGCCTTGCGTCAATTCCTCAACACAAAATTAAATTCAGAGTATTCAGCTTCACCGGGTGTGCTGCATTTGCTGCTGGTAAAGTACTTTGATTCTAGGCTATTTGAGAATTTAATTTTAGTGAAGTTTAGTGGCGTTGTAGGGAGTCAAACTATTCATCCGGGGCTTTCCTTAGGTATGAACTTTAAGAAGTGGCAGCATGAAGAAAATACTGCATGTACATGTTTACATATTTATGCAAAATACATGAAGTTTCCCGCCGCACGACTGGAAGGTGTGAGGGTTATTATCTTTGATGAGTTGAGTTTCCTGGGGATTGAACTGGTAGGGTTTATAAAACGCAGACTTTGTTCAATCTTGGACCCTAGCGAACCGTGGGGTGGCTTGACAATCTGCATGATGGGAAACCTGGTACAGTAATGACATAGAAATTCCTCTGCCATCTATGATTCTTCATTTAAAATATTAATTTCAGACTAAGACCTGTCGCAGACAAGGTTATTTTCCATTGCAACGTAGAATAAATGGGATTAACAAAGGATGGGATTGATGCCTATAAATCATTTGATCATTGCATTCTGTAAGATAAGATTATGCGTCAAGGCCCTAAGAAAGTCATATTTAAAGGGATACTATCGAGAGTAAGAGGCACAACTAACACATGAAGATATGCGTGTACTTCAGACAAGGGTTCTGGCGAATGTAAATGAACGAGAGTTGGAAAAATTTCTAGACTCCTTTTACCTCTTTGGAGACAACAAAAGATTAGATTAACATAACTTGTAAGGGTTTCCTTTTCCATTTAAACATTTCTATTCTAATCTACTCTTTATTATTTTAGTCACCGGCTTCAATATCTTGAAACTGAAATTGTACACATCAAGTCTGTGGATAAACAGAGGGGAGCTCGGGAATCCCTAGACAACCTTACTGTCTGTTTAGGGGCTAAAGTCATGATAACTCTATTTTAAAATCTAGTTTAAACTCTACAACTGGTCTTGCTTACTAAATCCATCATCTGCAATTCTAGTAAAGTTTCTTTTTTTTTTAGAGACTTGTTTACAGACTCAGGTACTATTGGTCATATGTATGTTCCGTATGTGCTCTATCATACATTCTATAGGACTATATAATGGAGCCTTAGCTACAGTAACTGATATAAGCCAAGCTTTGGATCAGCATGGGTTTCCAAAATACGTTTTTGTGAAACCAGACTTTTATTATGGAGCATCATACGCATTCCGCAATGATATTCCCATCATTCCCGTCAGTTTCTCAATTTACGATCCCATCCTACGGAATTCCTTTCAACGCACTCAATATCCTCTAAAATAGGCTTTCGCTATGACTGTCCACGAAGCACAGGTTCGAGAAAATTTTTACTATAAACAGAGAATTTGACTAACTCAATATGTTTCAGGGTCCGACATACGAAAGTGTTGTGATTGGACTTCCTAGAGAACGGGAGTATGATAGTCTATTTTACAGAATGAGTCCGCAAATATTTTGTGGCATTAGGTAATAATTTACACTGAGAGGGAATTAAAATTATGCAGCTTATTTTCTAAACAGGTAACTCAAAACTGTTCAAGGCGTCCTGTTTTCAAACAAGTTAAATGAGTTCCTCGTACAGTCAGCATTTGCGCCAGTGGCAAGAGGAAGTCTCGCGCCTCCAAAATCTAGAAGTTGAAACTTTAAAGAAATTGACTATGTAAAGTTTCTCACCATTTATCATTTTGTTGTACAATATTAAAATGTCTGTCAGAGAAATTAAAAAAATTACTTAGACAAGAAAAGAAGTGAAAGTTACAGTGGTTTTCCCACTTTTCTTAAGACAGGAAAATACAAAGATCCTAAAAAAGTAAAGGAGATTCTACTTGGAATCGACGCTTATTCAGTTTGTCGTCCGATTGTAAAGAAACCTAAGACCCGCCCCACACTTACCATTTTCCCTCACATGAGTTACGCCATGGATTTGATGCAGCTAGACAACGAAAAAGCAGCACGTGAAAATTTTTGTTTGTACTCATTGTTTTGGATATGTTTTCCCGATTTTTACATACTACCTATTCCCAGCACAAAGATGGCCCTGCAGTTCTAGCTGATCTCAAAAATGTACTTAAACAATCTTGGGTGAGCGTACTATACTTTCAGACGCCTTTTAATTTTACGTCTAGCAGCCTAAACACTTTTGAGCACTACCCACATTTTTTTGCTGTCCGACCATGGAAGGAAATTTTGTAATTAGGGCATGAACACTTATCTAAAGGACCATAACATTCACCTTTACTCCGTGAGATCAACAAGAAAAGCTTCTCAAGTAAGAGGTTTTATGATACGAGGTTGTATATCTTAACAAACAAATGTTATTATAGGCGGAAAGGGTGATTCAGACCCTTCGAAAAACGATGACCAGAATGGAAGAGGTAAACCCAAGGGCTTCCTTCAAGGCCACTCTGGCCACATGTCGTTAGAAATTACAATAACAGGCATTAAGAATGGAACTATGTGGAAAGTATTTGTAATTATCATAATGTAACCAATTCTCTAGATATCATTCTAGTATAAAAATGACTCCTGCGGAAGCACTACACCTCGCCAACAAGGACTTAGTGTTTCATAATGTTTACCACAAATTAATCATGGCGAAACCTCAGAAACCGAAATATAAGGTAATGTTTGCGTGAGGCAATCGAGTCACATGAAACTAAATTTTATCCCCTAGGTGGGACAACATGTGAGAGTGGCAAGGAATCGGCTGCTATTTGAGAAAGTATAAAAGACTCAGGCATATTCCACCAACATTTTCAAGTTAGTTTCAGTGGGAATTTGAACTAATCAATAACTAATAATTCTAATGTTTTAGGATAAGAAAAGCAATCAAAGCAATCTTCATTTTATTATTTTGAGTCGCTAAACGGAGACGAAATTATTGGTAATTGCTTTCAGTCTTGAATTAGACGCCAAGTATCAAGGCCACGTTTCCTTTTGGTTTCAGGAAGTTTTTTGACTGAAAAATTGAATCCAGTTCCAGCTCCTGTCAAACCATAATGGCTCTCGGAACAATGACACCATTTTCGAAGTACAGTGGACCTCGCCTATTATGACCATGGGTGTAAGGGAACCACGGTTAAAATGAACCTGAACCGTCGGTCCCTGCCTAGAGATAGCGAAATTAATATTAAAAACCTCGGTCATAATGAACTCGTTTAAAATGAACACTCGGGTGTAATGAGCCATATCTTGCGGTCCAGCCCTTCATTTCACCATCATGAGAGATGAACCAGACCCTATTATGTTGATAAAGTTATGCCAATTTAATAAAATTGCATTGTGAATGAATGAAGAATTGAAGTTTTGAATCACTGCACCAACGTTTTTCCTATTATTCCGTGGCGCAGTGGACAAAATAAGACAATTGTTAAATTTTAATTATCTACTATCCTTTATCCACTGTTACAGCATCTCTAAATCGTGAGTAAATCATTGCAGAATTCTGAAGATATTCTACACAGTTTATCTCCATTTTTTCTGTTCAAGTAAATTCTTGGTTTATCGGATTGTGAAGCTGCAGTATCTAGAAAAAGAAAATAATTGAACTAAGAAAAGTCAAAACATCGGATGCCATGAACATTACTTTAAATTTTATATTTGTTCATTATTGGGCTACAATAAACATCGGGTGTTAGGAACCGAATTTCCTGGTTCCAAAATATTCTTTATAGCCAAGGTTCACTGTATGACTGTGAGTAATAACTCGGCCAGAAGTTTTTTTCCATCAAACAAAACAAACTCTTTTCGTAATAAATTATTGGATCAAATCAAGTGTGGTGAATCTTTAACTCTTGAAGTTGCCTTGTGTGATTTGTGGTATTTCCCCAAGGCAAACAAGGAAAAGCAAACTATATTTGGTCACCATGACGGGGACAATAAGATTACAGTCATTTTGAGAATCAAAATGATCAGCAATGTCTAGAAAAAAGAAGTTTCAAAGTATGAGGAAATACTGAACAAGACCAATGAACTGTTTCGGCGCTAAGCTCCCAAATNGAAAAAAGAAGTTTCAAAGTATGAGGAAATACTGAACAAGACCAATGAACTGTTTCGGCGCTAAGCTCCCAAATTGGGACTTTTTATACGCGTTGACCCAGGTAACAAAGTCCTGTTTGGTTTCAGCAATAAAGACGAAAAGGATAAAGTCGAGATACCCCTAGATCATGCTCTTGCCTTTGGATTTAAGGGAACATTGTTCTCCAAAGGAAAAACGATGGCAGAAAACCCACCGAGTAATGACATGTTACATGCTGTCGGCCTTACGATGCCATTGAGCTATAATATTCCAAGACGAATTGTCCTATGCTACAGTCAAAGAGCCAGCCGAGCCAACGGTACTCTTTGATGAAAAATATCAACACTTCACTCCAGACGTACAAAATTTCCTTTGCTTATGATGAAAATGTAATATCTGCCGACGGTCTTCAACGAACTGGTTACATGGTGAGATTTTCCACTCTCCTAGAAACAAATTTTGGGATCGTTTTTCGTCTTTGGTTCAACTTCCTTCTCTTCCTAGCGTCGCTAACATTGATCTTGATGTTCTACATGATCATCTCTTGGTCTTGTCCTATGTAATCAAACCTCAGTTTTTCAATGAGAAAACAATCCCTTAAGGATTTTTTCAAAAAACAAGCAAATTGTCTCTTGGAAATTTCCGACAGACGTGAGTCTGGTTCACAAATAGCCGGTTAACTTCTCTACTATCCGGTTGTTAACCTAGACACTATCCAAGACATAAAGATTCAATTGTGGAATGAAAATTTGAATCCAATTCCTGAAATGAGAAATAGACACAACAGTTTTACTCCATTTTCGAAGCAGAACGTTTTGATTTAAATGACTCTCATCCCGCCAAACGTCTCAGTGTATAAATTGATTTTGTTCTAACTAGTTCTTGTATAAAATTTATTTTAAAAAGCAAGTCCCTTATGTTTGAAGTTTATTGTGAAGACGGTGTCTGTAAACTAAGAAAAATGGATAGTTCAACACATACTCAAGTTGCTTACGACGGTTTAACTCCCTTGGTGTTCCCTTACACAACCCCAAAGCAGAATATAAAAAAAAGCAAAAAAAGAAAAGGGTCAGAAAGGTAGAGGAGAGAAAAATTTAGCCATGAAGTATCATGGCTGAATCAAAAAGAAAAAGGACCTAGCAAAAGCAGACACAGTTATAAGAATAGGAAATAAATCAAAATCAAATCAGTTGCAAAATCCAGTTTCAANTCTAGCAAATCTGCTCCCTAGCAAAAGCAGACACAGTTATAAGAATAGGAAATAAATCAAAATCAAATCAGTTGCAAAATCCAGTTTCAAGAAGAAAAGTACCCCTAATTCTTCTAAAACGGGAAAAAGAAAATCTTGTGGCAGACAGACCCAATGCAAGTTTAGTATCCCAAAATAAAATGGATCAGTCACTTGTTTCAGGCTCAAAGCCTAGTTTCCTTTCTCAATAGGACATTTTTTCAAGCCCAGTATTGGACGTGAGCCTTTTACAGTCTGATTATATAAAAGTTGTTCCAGTTAACACAGTTAAGGACAACACCAGCATTACGTTCCATATATCAGACTCTATAGCTCCTAACATTTACTTTGATTTTGCTTCGAGCTACATGTATTTGAAATGTAAAGTTTTAAACAGTGACGATTCAGTTTTAGCCCTAACGAAAATGTAGCAGTATGTAATCAATTTTTTTACGCCTGTTTCCAAACTTGNACACTCTATAGCTCCTAACATTTACTTTGATTTTGCTTCGAGCTACATGTATTTGAAATGTAAAGTTTTAAACTGACGATTCAGTTTTAGCCCTAACGAAAATGTAGCAGTATGTAATCAATTTTTTTACGCCTGTTTCCAAACTTGCTAAATCACTGTTCAAAGGAAGCAGATGACAGATTATAATTGAATGTACATTTATCGGAAAATTCTTTCTACCTTATTGGAAAAGGGTTCAGATGTAAAGACAAGTCTATCTACTGCAATTGGGTATTACCCAGATTCTCTCCAAAATCAATTTACTGACAATAATACGGGATTTGTTACTAGAAAAGCAATGACGACTCTATCAAAGACAGTCGACTTTGTTGGGAGGCCGAGTTCTTCGATGTTTGAACTTTCGTCTTGGGTTCCAAGTGGTATAAACATTGATATTACATTCACCAAGAGCCCTGCCTCTTTTTGTTTGGATATGTCTACCGACAAGACTTACGCATTTTCCATTGAAGAAGCTTCCCTCTATTTAAAGGAACATACAGTGAACCCTAAAATTGTATCTAGACATCAACAGCTGTTTGCTTCGGGAGCAAAGGCGATCTATAGCGTGAGAGACTTAGAACTGAAAGGATCAAGCATTCCTATAGGCACATCCATTTACACAACCAAGCAAATATTCTCAGTTCGTAAGCCTTCTATGATTTTGGTGGAAATATTGGAATCTACCTCATTTCTGGGAAACTTCAAGACCAGTTGTCAGAATTTTGCAGACTTTGGGGTGACATCGATTAGTATCAAGAGTGAGGAAGCGAAACCTTTCTACAAGGAAATTAAATGCAACTACAAATCAGACTTGTACTTGCAAGCATATTACTCAATCTTTGGAGCCCTAGGACAAGGACTCACTGGAAACGGTATAAGCAGAAGTACTTACAAGGTAAAAGCAGGGTCAATTTATTATTATTCCCATTTTGGTACGTTCATTCATGATGGATTTTTTGTCTAGGTGGGAAACTGTCTGTACCTTTTTGAGATTACTTCTGTGGCGGAATCTACTGATTTACTACCGTCACGCTCCGGAGCCAAAAGGGTGAGTTGATTATTTTTTGCCAAAAACAAACCTTTTCTGTAATACAACTAAATAATTAACAGGTCACGCTCAATTTTAGTGAAACCACAACAACGGCTCTCGAGATGATTGTTTTGGGTACCTTTACAACGTCTTGACAATTGACAAGAGGAGTGAGGTGGAAATTCTTAAAGACTGACATGGATACATACTCGCTTGTGTAAAAAAGTGTACAAATCCCTGCATCAGGACTTTTGTCGTGGCCAATGATGAGATTGTAAAAATTAAAACCAGACCACCCTTTGCTTGTACACAGAATACAGAAACTTCTGGTACACCTGGTAAGTGAATATTTTGTAAAAAATTTCTTAAGAATTATTTTCAATGATGATTGTTAGCCTCCAGACATGATCCCTTTTTCATTATAATAATTTGCATATCCATTATGATTCTTTAAAGGGCTACCATTGGGTATTGTGGGTTCATCTAAGACCTTCATTTGTCATCTTCTTTGATAGTTTGGAAAACTCACCAGAAGACTATAACCTCACTCAGTCCTACGGTCTCTTTACACGAAAATTTGTACAAAATTTGTATCCTATTCAGTCAGACAACACGGCGTCATGTGGTCTATAATGCCTTTATACTTTCAATGGACTAGTTGTAGGGAGAAAACTGAAAACAATTTCGGAAGACTTTGACACTGTATGCATAAAAAAGAATTAGAAGGTTGTTGCAGACTATTACAATACATTACTGCCATGTTTAGAAAATAAGGAGGAGATCTCTCAAAAAAGTCTCCCTAAATGTAAATGCTACTTGCCGAATCATATTAAAATTAGTTTTGCTAATAATGTATCCGAACTATATTTGAATTTGTTGCTGAATAAAACGTAGAAAATGTTTATTACCACTGAAGACACCAGTCAATTTTTAGAGTAGTCTGAACGACGGTGATGAGAGCGGCAGTTAAGAGAGTAGATCATTCTCTTATGTGAATGATGGAAGTGAAGCTGATGGTTTTCTTGACAATCCGTGGAGTCTTCAGAGGCAAGTTTTCTTCTATGTGAGTTTGGCTATTAAATAAGCACATCTTATTGTGTTGGATTTGACAGGTCAGACGGATTTGTACTTTCTTGCAATGAATGTACTGAGCGCGGGCAAGTGTTTCTAAAGAGTTGGGTTTTGTATGCCAGTCAAAATTTTTTTTGTATGGATCAAAAATCAAATCTCAAGCCCTGGCTTTTGATAATGCTTTATGCAAGTACAACAAAAGAATGTCTAGACTTCCAGAAGGTAACAGATGGAATTTTGTGTGAATCACTTTGGCCCCATCAACGCATAAATGGTACAGCTCTCGACGATATAAACAAGCTCCTGAAGTCTATCTAATGGGAAAAACCATTTATTTCATGCATCTACACACTTTTGGGTGAGTATCTTTTAGTATCTGCTGGATATTTATTTTTACTGTTTATTGTGTCAATTTTTATTTCAGGACTCAGTACATCTATATTTTCTCTTATCTTTGAACGCATTGTGACAAAATATATCAGACACATCTCGTCCCTTCCACTCAAAACTAGGATTTCCCTTAAGTTGTGAATGTATTAGTGATGCCAAGTAGTTTATATTCTGATTAAATCATGGCTGTATATGACTACATGGTCATATCTTGCTATGAGAATTGTAGAAGGGAACTTGTATCAGATGTTCCAGTAATCTCACAGGAAAGGGTTTGGACATTTTATAATCCAAGATCATCCACACTTGTGCTTTCTGTAGGATATTTTCATAGAAATTTCATCATTTTAAGAAGGTTACAAATTTACTTCTTGGACTGCCTTGACATTCAAAATTCAGACAACGCAAGCTTTATACCGGTAGAAAATGTGCAATTTGAAAATCTTAGAGCCCAAGAGTTGTTACTAATTGTTATTGGAAATTGTGCAGTAAATGGGGAGGCCTGTGCAGTCTGTAATTATAAAAACTCTAGTGCTAGAAACTGTGCTTATAATCTGGTAACCTTTTTTCGTGAGTATTGTTTGGAATATATGAATTTTCTTCTTCACTAAAACCATTTGGAAACGAGCTTCATTTTACTCCTGAATCCAATCAAGACTCCTCGGTTCCAATTCTTCTGTGATAAACACTCATTGCAAAGTTTCATTGGAAATAATTGACTAACATCTAATTACAAAATGGATTTCTTGGACCATTCTGACACGTTACCAGGTTCAAGTAGAGTCCGTAGAACATTTCTGGTAAGAATTTTCTTATAAATTTAATATTCTCCACCTGAACGATTCAAACATTGGCTTGTAACGATAAATTTTATTTACAGATTAAATGTGCTTACCAAGAGTTGGATGAGAGTTGCTCATTTAGCTGTCGCCACTACAAGAAAATGACCATTCACACTGCACTGGTAATATGATTGACATAAGTATATCGAGACATGAAAAGTAAAATTTGTTTTCCTACTCAGAAACACGACTGCACTTACTGTGGTCATTCGTATTTTTCATTAGACGATCACGAGACATGCCCACAGAAAGGATTTTGGCGGGCAAAGTTTGTGAGCCCAGCAAATCTAGACATCCGACCCTTCCGAGAAGCTAAATTTTTCCTAAGAGGATCAGTCCTAATCTATGTAACTAAAATCAACAAAGCAGAATATATGGTTGCTCAAGCTTTTGAAGTTTACCTCCCACTTGTGAGACTACTTTCAGCTTTAATCCACCATTTTCAAGGAATAAAAGTAAGCTTTAGACTTTTAGCCGGTATGATGGAGGTTACTCATCATATAATTCATAGAAACGATTCGATTGGATCTCCATTTATGGCCCTAACACATACCAATTTTATTCTCAAAGTAGTATTACATTCTTGCAGCTATGTTATATTATCTATGAACCTATACTTATCTAATGGTAGCAACTGGCGAATTTTGGAGCTAAAGGTGCTACAGGTACACGTAGGAATCTTTAACCCAATCAGAGGGAGAGAGTATATCTACTCCTTCTATATTGTCTGAAAGGAAATCTTTGATAAATATCAAAGAACCGAAAGAATGTTTCAAGTTATCCGTTCTGTGTGCCTTGTTTGCAGATGAGATTGTAGAGGCAGGGCTCGTCAAAAAGCATAATAAAGGGGGGGGGGGGAACTAACAGATGTCAATTATTTCCAAAAGGATCTTAGAGGACCCAAAGAGCTATACCTTATTTCAAAACAAGTTTGATTTAACCTTTCTAGGACATAGTGGAGGAGTATCTCTTGTAGACATTCACTTGGTAGAGGATAGGTATCCGGAGATTAGCATAAACATATATATTCAAATGTAGGAGAGGATACTGTTATTCTAAAAGTAAAAGAGATGTTGAGACCGCATCATATCAATTTACTTCTTATTAGAGATAAAATAAACAAGGATGACTGCCATTGTCTGCATACGGAATTTTCCCTCCTTTATAGGAAAGATGGGATTAAGGAGGCAAAGTCACTGTTTCAAATGTCAACGACAGTTTGATTTACGATCCTCGAGTACCTTTTTGTAGGAATGATGCAGTCTAAACAAAAGTCCTCAAAAATACAGTGGTCATGTTTAGCCGTTTTGATGCTCTTCTCTCTTCTCCCTTTATTCTTTATTACACATTTTTCTATCTTAAACTAAAGTCTGTAGAAATGCCTGGACCTAATTCAATCTCAGCAGTGAGAAGGGAACCCATTGCCTATTCCATGATTTGCCTCGAAGAGGGTGGATATATCATTACCAAGGAGCAGACTGTATTGACCATTTTCTTTCACTTTCAATAGACATGGCTAACAGTTTAATTGGAAAACTAAAAGCTACAAATAACTGGATCGAACCAGACAACCAGACCCTAAATAGACATGCACTAGCGCCGCATTGTGACGTCTGCGGCAAAGTTTTCAATAAAGACAATTGGAAGACCTTCTATCACAAACATTATACAGGCCATGCCCATCCTCGTAACTCTTGTTGTAACACTTGTAATCTACAGATAAAGCCAACAAACTGCTTGACGGCGTTGTCAATGTTATGTCCACATAAATTTAGACTATTTCTGAATAAAATGAAATCTCAATTTGACCATGTCTTTCCAATATCGAGAAAGTTTAACGAGATAATGGGTCTTCAACTTAGAAGTACTACTCGTAATTCAACTTATGACTTTCACTATGGGATTAGATAGATGGATGTAAAAAACTTTAGACCGGATAGTACCATATCTGATTTTTCAAAAGAGTTTGAGTGTTCTAATGTTGAGCTAGGTTTATTAAAAAAAATTTGGAGAAAATGCTGATGTTTGTGATTCATTCTACTCAGACGAGTTATTTTCTACATTTTCGTCTCTGGAGGAGTTTGAATTTGTTAAGAATGAACCGTTGGTGGTACCAAATAATTTTCAGATGAAGGAAAAGGAAGAGCATCCCCTCCTTTCCGCAAGCAAGTCTCTATCAGAAGCCATCGAATACACTTGTTTGACCGAAGCTTCTCTGACTTAGATGTGTTTGAATACATTAGGCGAGTTTAAATCAGTGAATATTCTTTGGATTTGGCATTCTTTTGGAGTATATCTTCGTTTCCTTAACAGGGCGCTCTTTTCTGGTAAAAGGGACTGGAATTGTAAGTTGTTACTGACAAGAAAACAGATGAAATTATTTAAAAAGGAACATTTGGACTCCTCATCCAGACTACCAAATTAAAAAACATTTCAAATTCAGAGGTAAATTTTAATTTTTGATACGTCAATGGAAAGTATATTATACGCTGACATTGCAATGAGTTATACGAAATCTCTCCTCGGAAGGCTACCACATAAAGAAATTCATCTGATGAGCCAAGAAGAGTTGGCCTCTTTTGTTTTTGCTTTTAAAGACTTTACTTTGGAGTGGGGTTATGTTTTTGTTGTAGATTTAGTGATTGATGATGAACGTGCTAAAGATAATATATCGGATTTCCCATACTCCTATGAGAGGAGGCGTTTACGATTTTCTGACTTGTCTGATCAACAGATGGGATTTTTTAAAGAAAATAAAAAATTTGTTGAATCAGATAGACTTATACTTTCAATGCAGAAAAGAAAGAGCAGGTATATTATTGGACATTTCTGCATTGGATGATGACACATGGAGCAAAGTTGGTAAAATGTCATGCAGGGATAAATTTCAAGGTTGCTAAAATTTTCATCTCTTTTGGTTCTTACAATGCGAGAGCCAGGAATGAAGCAACAACTGAATTGGATAGGTAAATTAGAAAGTCTTTGAATAATAATCTCGTAGGAAAGTTGTAATGCGACTCATCGTCTTACCCAGCCTCAAAATTTGTTTATAATATGGTCAAAGCAAGGGATTCTTTGGCAAACGAAAACTTTGAAGATTTTGAAGTCCTTAATGAAAAATTTATCCTTTTCCGATTCAAGTAGTCTGCTGTTGATTCTAACCTCAAACTTATTGGCCTGGTAGTACTTTCCAATGCCAAGGAAATTCTTTACCGAATGGTATACGATAGATTGAAACCCCAATTTCCTGGGTTTAGCTGCTTGTACACACACAGGGATTCAATCGCGGCAGAATTTTCATGCTCCCGCTCAGAGTATACTTCAGGTTTTGAAGCTTTCTCGATTCTTTGACTTTGGTAACCTTGAGTGTGGACATGCTCTTTACGATGTGTCTAACCGGAGTGTACCTGGGCTCCTGAAGCTCCAAGCCGATCGTGTTTTAGAACTTTATTCTACTAGGAATAACCAGTATAGCATCAAACTCGATGAAAATAAGAGTATTATAAAAGCAGGAAGAATATCAAAGGCGTATAGTGTTAAGGAAATAAGACATGATGACTTTAAACGGGTCGTCGAGGATGGATTTGTGTATAATAAGATAAAATTTAAACTACTCAATTTAAAAAAATGAGATTGTATGTATCGAATCGCTTAGGTCAAGTCTGGGTTGTGTAAATGTAAGCAGGTTTTTCAAGTCCAACACCTTTTCCTACCCATTTGGTGATAGGAGAATAGAAGCATATTTAAAAGGTTCTGGGGATCCCTCCTAGACATAAGTATATTTAAAAAATTAAAGAATCCTTTAATTTGTATGATGTAAGAAAATAAAGAATTTAAAAGGAGAGAGTCACTGCACTGGCTTCAGTCATTATTTTTGTCTTAATACGTAAAAATGGTCTACACGGTCGAAACTGGGGAAATTTCACCAGCCCCATATATCCCAAGCGAGCTTGCTGAAAATTGTGAAAGTGAATCTGAAGGATGCAGTAATCCTAAATATTTCTTGGACTACAACAACGCCGAAAGTGATTATCCTGTTGGAGATCTTGTAATGTCATCAAGTTTTCCAATTTGTGACGAAATTGTTCCCAACTTTCCCGTTAAAACAGTGGCGTCTGACGACGATATAATTGGATAGGACGGCTGTGAACTTTTAAATATTTATGGAGATGATTCATGATACAATTTACTACAGGAAGTAGCAGCTTCTTGTGAAGTTGAAATTGTTGATCCAATTTGTGAATCCAAGTCTGAGTTTCACTCTCCCAAAGTTCTGAAATTTTAGCAAATGGTCAAGTTTGATGGACTCCATGGAGATAAAATGTCTACAAATGTAGAGTTCCTTACAGACGGTCATGAATGTGGAAGGGAACATGAAAAGAACAAGCTGGTACATGGATCTGGTGAATGGGATAGAGGTGTTCCTATGGACTTTTACTTACACTGTCACCATGCATACATTCATACCTTCGAATTTTCAGATTCAAAAAAAAATTTCAATGCTTTTATCACTTATGGGGAGGCATAAAATGTATTTGTGAAAAAAGTGATACGACCGACTGCAAGAAAATTGAGCATAGGCTTTCTCAATTAATAGATTCTTCTATATGCCCACTACTTCAATATTTGAGAGAGGAAGGACCACTTATTTTTCTTTATGGATTCCCACCTCTCAGAAAGTTTCAGATCCAGCGTCGGCAACCATGTCTGAGACGCCATATTGTTCAGATAAAAGTGTACACGAAGAGCGGGAAATCTTACACTACCAAAAATATCATTAAAGGAAAATCAACAACTACAAAAAGGAAAAAACAAGGGACTCGTAAACGTAAAGCTGCTGTGTAAGTTAAATTTTCTATTCATATCTACCCCAAAACAAAAATGTAATTTCAATATATTGTTTCTTTATTCACAGAGCCTCAGCATCCCACCGCACCCACTAATCTGGGAAACAGAAAACTGGGACACAAGTCCTCTTTCACCTAAGATAGCAGAAAAAGAAGTGGATTGGGAATATCACCTGAGAAAGACGAAAGAGAAGCCATATAGGATAAAGGAAGGGGTCAAATTTTTGGAGAGTATCGCCTCCGCATTGGAGTGGGACTTTGAAACCCAATATACGCTTCGGCCAGAAAAGGCCGAAGTATGTGATGGATGGAAAGATAAAGACTGGATTCAGGCAAGCATAGAAAAGGTTAACATGTGTAAAAAATCCAAGGGTTCCTCCAGTAGAGTAACAGGTCCCAAGCCTATTAATTCCATTATAAAAGCCAATTGTGTAACCATTATAAAAAGTCTTAACCAAAGAAGACCGTAAAACCCCGCTTAGAACTACTCAATGGTACCCGTATACATTACCTAGGGAATTTGAAGTAGTCAAAATAAGTTACGCTAGTAATAGATATAAAGTTAGTAATAGGTTACCAAATGAAGATGTACATATTACCTTCGCTTACAATAAGACGACTGATAGACTATATCTTGTGCACGGAGATAAGCCTAGTAACAGTAGTGTATGTTATGACTAATTCTCTGTAAATGACTTGTGCTTGAATTTGTAAATAAATAATTACAAAATTTTCCATTATTTATTGGATCTCTACTCACCAGTATCCTTGGTGTTTGATTCAATTAATTAGACTAGAATGGATGAGGATGGGGTAGGCGTATTTGTATTAGAGGAGATGGAAAAGCACTTGTTATTAGCTGGTTATAGAAATTGGGTCCACGTAGAGTAAAGAAACTGTCTTTCAAGCACTAACTTTTGTATGTAGACTTGGCTTGAAAAATTGTGTACAAGACTGACGTTTAGTGGTACTATTTGGTTGAGTATTACATTCTAGATTTGATTTTTGGGGCAAAAATATCAAATTCCAGACAGAAAAAAAATTTTCTGGGTACCACTCGTGTAAATATTAGAGCTAAAATATTTATAAAAGCCTAACCTCAATCTCACTTTGTACCTAATCTCATGAAAAGTAGACAGAAAGAGGATTTTGGTGGAAGTTCAGTGGAACTGGTGTGGAAGTTTGGTGGAACTATGCCTATCACATTTGTAAAATGGGCTGCTCTGCTTGAGAAAAATAGAGAATAATGAAAAGTGCTCCTTGATGGCCTGTACGCAGCTCTGTTTTTTCTTCTGGAATAAATTCTGTGGCAGAATTTTTCTTCCAAGCAGAATTTCTTCCCACCCAAAGCGGAGAAGAATGGGAGAAGAATTGTGATTCTGCTCCACTTTCCCTTTGGTAGTACAGCAAAACCTCTCATTCGGAAACTAAATCTCTCCACCCCGTCTCACCTCACGTGACGGTTACCGTAAACATTCAAATAATGTGGAGGGTAAGTGTGTATAAACAATTTGTGAATTATGTGAAGTATGTGAAACTTTACGGTACCTGAATGGAAGAAGGGGTAGAGTGAATTTTATGCAGCCAGTGAGAGATAGTTTCCAAATGAGAGGTTTTGCTGTACTCAGTTAATTTTTTTCCGCTGAGTTAAATTTAAATAATAATAATAAAAGTTTAAAAGTTCCCTCGCTCAAGCCAAGGATGTTTGAGATTGTGCCATGAGAATGCTCAAATGCCCATGCGCAGAAGCAAATTCCGCACGAGAATTCGGCTCAGGAAGGTCCTTCGACCTTCCTGGAGCGGAGAAGAAAAATAAAGTTTTTTTTCTGCTGCCGAATGAGTCTGGCAGAAATTCCGCAGCAGAAAATTAGGTAGGTGAGTACTAGTTGAGCGAAAAGGAGAGCAGAAACGGAATTTCTTGTCCGCTAGGTTGATTCGGCTGCCGAATGGCTAGCTGAGTACCTTACTTGAGGAAGTAACCGCAAAGCATAAAAATCAAGTTGAAAAAGTTCATTTAGTGCACACAGGAGAACACTGGACGTTCAATAAACAAGATTTGGAACACGCTTGTTATATTTCTTAGCTTCAAAATACTATTCAGTATAATCCCCTTGAATAGTTATCCCAATATAGGAAGAAGGAAATATTTTCCATGGTGGTATGATTTCTCAAAAAAACTTATTTACTTATCCCAACCTCAAAAGAACAAATTTCTATAACGAAAGTCCGCTCCCGTAAAAAAAAACACCTTTACAAATTACCAATAATTTTAGAAAGAGTTTCGGCTCTATAGGGCCGCCCCCATAGGGGCTTATTTGCAGCAGCGGCGTTTTTTCGCAGGCATAAGCAGTTTAAGCAGTGTCCTTCAATTATCCAACGAGGGATTATCCTTGTGACGTGCAAAATTCAACTTACAAAGTTGCTATTCATGTACATTTGAAATCTGAGAAAATGAAAAATGTCTTAGGTTAAGCATTTCACACATGTGGGAAGACAGGAAATTTTTACGCACACTGAAAGATGAACGAGCAGATTAAAAATATTGCAAATAAAATAACTCAAATTCTATAGGAAAAAAATTTCAACTCCATATGTGATATGAACTATTGAAAAGAACAGAATGGGACCCTTAACCACCTGTAGCAAGAGACCTTACACCAGTCTTGCCACAGGTTTCAGTTTTTTCTGAACTGGACCTGGACCTGGACCTGACCTGAAACTTCAGGTCGGAAATTTTAGGGACCTGAACATGTACCTGGATTCTCAGATCAGGTCTTCAGTGATACCTGGCTTTGGACCTGAACCTGGATCTGAAGACCTGAAAACCTGAATTGTTCTGAATCCTTGTATGCAAGGGACATATGCTTTTGGTCATGCCAATTTATTAATGGAATTTTATAATAGCAGCATATAGTAATTTCACGTAAAGATTCATTAGGAATCATTCCTTATCAAACACATTCTAATCTAATGGCCACAAAGGGTTTGTTAGGTGGGCAAGCAAATTCATAAAGCTTTTGATTCAGGTCTTTATATTAATGACCTGGACCTGGACCTGAACAGACTTTGCAGGTCTCAAATTCTGATGACCTTAACCCAATATTAGAATATTCAGATCAGGTCATCAGAGGTACCTGGACCTGGTCCTGGACCTGAAACACCTGGTTCGAGACCTGGAAGACCTGAGACCTGTGGCAAGACTGCCTTACACACACACAAGAGGAACTCTCACCCTCACAAAAAAAAATACTTCACACCTCAATCTCAAAAAAAAACTCAGTACGATACTAACATGATCATCTCTTTACTCTTTTCTTCAAAAAAAATGCATCAAAAAAATACTTCATAAAAAATTTTTAAATAATTTTACACTTATAATGTTCATAATTACCAGCCATACTTGTATCGACAGCCATTTTTTTAAGTAAACACCATAGTAAAAAAAATCTCTCTCCCCCCCCGTATAACCATAAACACAACATAAACGCCATCTCCATACGGTGGATATAATTACATAGGATGGCAGCCATGTTTGTTTTTTAGTAGACATAATATACTAACTCAAATTCGCATGAACACATGCGTTCATCTAAAAAGCTGAGTATTTATATTTTAAACTACGCAACTATTAATACCTTACATCTACGCAATTATTACTACATTTCTAAATTCTTTTTTGAAATATTGCCGTATGGTGGTGAATGATCATCCGAAGCTATTCATCCTTTAATTTTCTTGTTAAACTTTTCTTTTCGTGTTTTCAAAGCACTTCTCCCATCGACATTTATCCTATTTCTACTCGTCTTAATTTTCACTTCATTTTCTCATAATACTATCTTACATTTCAATGATCAACTAATTAATTGAAATTACCAATAATATCAATTTTTAACGTAGACAACGTATGTCAATAAAGATGGAAGGTCACTAACCTTAATAATTCAACGCTTATGTACAAATGTTTGTTATCACAAACGATAACGAGCAAGATACCCGGCAGGCTTGGAAACACAGTATTTGAAATTTGAATTCAACAAACTGCACTCAATCTTGACACGAACACTTCTGAACGAAATAATAGCGTTCCGAGACCCACAGCAGTTGGAAGTTCTAAAAAAATACGAATTTACAAATTAGTTTATCAACAAAAATTATTACTAGCAACATCGTTCTTGTTTCAGTGTATCAGCTCAGTCATTCAACGTAGGGATGCTGCTTCTATTTTGGGTACCCTACCTACTGGAAAATTTTTAGAAGAAATGTTTTGCCTATCACTTATTACCGAATGGTTGTAAAGCTATTCGTAGGTAGATATTCAATTGCTACTTGACAGCTGTTGTTGTTATGGTTCACTAGTTATTTAATTTAAAGTATTAAGAAAGTTGCACTATTTAAGGAATATAAATTTGAAACGTTAAGTACTGGGTGTTTGTTGTGAAAATTAGAATTCAGACAAGTAATTTTTTAAATCAACACAAAATAATCAAAAAATGTAGAGGATTCTATGGTCACTATTCTAATATTTAAATAATTATTTAATGTAAATAAAATAAAATTGGAAGTTAGCAAGACAACAGGGAAGGGTCAATGACCTTTTCGTTTTGTATTAAAACTAGATATATGCGCCGATGAAAAACTCGGAAGCAGTCGAAATACTGCGGCTGCGGCGTTATCGAAAAAAATATCGACAGTATAGGTGTGACGTCGAGACGCTATGCCAATGATTATAACCGCCGATAGCGAATAATAAAATAGTCGATGGTGATGGCACAAGCAGACGTATCGGCATATTTACTGTAAACATTAAAAGTAATACTGATAATCACATACCTAAGAACTGACTTAGAAGCAAAATGTACACCATATCACATATTTCTAAATCACTAAAAATTTTGACTCTAGCATAGGAACAAACTTTCATCCCTCACAAGAGTCTCCTAAAGGCATCTGTACCTAAATTAATGCAATGTTTAGAAGAAGGGTGAAACACTGAACAAAATAAAATATTTTGCAAGATGGTTTTGAGGCCACTACGGGTTAAATATGCCAAAATTTAATCTCTATCATGACTCCTTTAGTCATGTGACAGCTGAGTCAGTGTCATTGAAACAACTATTCAAAACTAAAATAAAAATGTAAATTCAAAGCCAAAATGCCCCCGACTTTTCACCTGTTCCAATCTATGGAATAACCCTAGCACTCGAGCGGAAACACTCGGATAACTTTTAGTAACAATTGCTCAAAATTAGGGATGTAACGAATATTCGTCCGAACGAATATTCGGCCTATTTTTCCGTCGAATACAGATATTCGTAATCGGGGTCTCATGACGAAGCTTCGGACGAATATCTCAAACATGAAATGAGCGAGTTTGAACATGAATCCAAGTGTCACAGTGACAACAGCAATTCAGAATGGAAGAAACCAGAGTCAAGATACCCCATTCCGATATCCCACTACCGTCCACCAAAATCCAACTCCTCGGAACCGGTAGGAAAATATACAGTACAGTTTGCTTGTAAGGTAGTCCGTTTTTTAAGATTTTTTTTTTGTGTTTCGGTTTTTTTTTTGTTATGTTTGTGTTTTGTTCTTGGTTTAAGGTTTTTTTAGGATTGAAGGTATGCCAGATTTTAAGATTTGTTTTTAATTTTTTTTTAGGGTTATTTTAGGTTTTTTTGTTTTTATTTATGTTTTTTTTTTGTTTTTTTTTTAGGGTTTCTTTAGGTTTTCTTAGGTTTAGAAGCTATGCTACTAAAACACCCTAAAAAAAACTTTAAAAAACAAATAAAAACCTAAAGAAAACCTTAAAAAATCTAAAATAAAACCAAAAATAGACCTTAAAAACTGGCATACCTTNTTTTGTTTTTTTTTAGGGTTTCTTTAGGTTTTCTTAGGTTTAGAAGCTATGCTACTAAAACACCCTAAAAAAAAACTTTAAAAAACAAATAAAAACCTAAAGAAAACCTTAAAAAATCTAAAATAAAACCAAAAATAGACCTTAAAACCTGGCATACCTTCAAACCTAAAAAATCTTCAAAAATATAAAAAAAAACTGAAAAAACAAACCTAAGAATAAACNACTGGCATACCTTCAAACCTAAAAAATCTTCAAAAATATAAAAAAAAACTGAAAAAACAAACCTAAGAATAAACTAAAATAATAAAAAAGAACCTAAAACAAACAAACTAATCTTTAAAAACCTCTCTACCATAGAAGCAAACTGTACTACATATTTTCCTACTGGTTCCGATTGGAAATATTTTGGTGGCTGAGGCTGGGGTTCGGATTCGGGTATCTTGTCTCTGGTATGGAAGAAAGAAAAAATCTCAAATTTCTGATAAAAAAAATTTCACGGAAATTTCGCTAGTAGTAATTATCTAAAATGTCAAAAGAGCGATTTAGAAGTGCTGTATGTTCCTGTAATGTCAAGTGAGTCATACATCACAATTTGCCTCGACTCAACTATGAGTACCAGATTAAATTAAACTAACTTAAGGCTAATGTATACTCCAGAATTTCATCTACATTCAATCTGCATTTACTTCTCATCTTCATCTTGCTAGTTATTTTTGCAATATATACTCGCTTTTCATTCAACTCTCATTTCATCCTACCTTCAATAAAGGGAGGAGCGAGGTGAGCTTTCACCTAGAGCAAAAGTTGGATTCAATCCAACTTTTGCTCTAGATGAAGATGAAAGTATAATGTTAAGAGATGGTCTCACTCTCCCCAAACCAA
>NIPM01000048.1:652640-771789 GCA_002738285.1 Holacanthella duospinosa | reverse complement strand
CTAGAGCAAAAGTTGGATTCAATCCAACTTTTGCTCTAGATGAAGATGAAAGTATAATGTTAAGAGATGGTCTCACTCTCCCCAAACCAATAAAATACGACTAACATCCAAATTCATTTCAGCTTAGCTCCACCCATTATCTTTGTTTTTTTTTTGNAGCTCCACCCATTATCTTTGTTTTTTTTTTGATTTTCAAATTGGAGTATACATTAACTTCAAAGTGAAAATTAAGATGAAAATGGAAGTGAGATGGAGATTGAATGAAGATGACAAGCAGAGGATTGGAGTATACATTAACCTTTACTTTGCTTAAACTTAAAGAAAGTTTTTACAAATAAAATCTGCGGTATTCATCAAAACGTAATTCTTGCGCATGAATGCAAATCCTGGGGCTGAGACCTTTCGATAGATACCCCACTTACACAGTATGAGATATTCGGACGAATATTCGGCCGAATATTCGTTATTCGTTTGTAGAACGAAGCGAAGCTTCGTTATTCGTTTTTGGGCCGAATACCGGTATTCGTTACATACCTACTCAAAACCTTCATCCATCGGGAGGAGTGTTTTTTTGCAAATCCCCTAAGTTAGGTTTACTAGTTCTTTAAGTTGAATTTAGGTTTCTGATAAAAGTTTCCAAGTGTTCAAGTTATTCTATACATTATGCTGGGTGAAAAATTGGGTATTTTGACTCTGGTAAGTGTAATCTCAAACAATCTACACTTCAAATTGTTTTTCGGTCACTTGAAAATATTGGGTTAATTTTTTTGAAATTATTTAATCAAAAACCAGATCGCCGATGCGCTAATTTAGCTTGTCTACAGAGCTCTGAGATAACTCATCGGTGGCGATATTGAAGCAATGGCCGGAATCTTAATCAAATGTAACTGCCGCACACACCACTAATAAAAAGTTTACTAAGTATTTTCGCTTAATTATTTTGAGTGGGAATTTTAAAATTTTGAAACAAAACTTGTGTTGGATTGAATGAATTATGTTACTTATAGAAAATTGTTAATGAAGTGAGTTTCTGAAAATAAATAACAATTCCTTACCGCACTTTTCGGACAAAAAGACCTGTAGCAGAAATTGTTGGACAATTAATTATGTCACCTGAGTATTTAACAATTTTCTGTTCGCTTTACGCAGAAAGAGTAATCAACTTCAAAGTAAAACAGAAGTTCTTCACGATAAAACAAAATTTGGTTTTTGTAAAATAAAGACAAAACAACAAGAAAAGACGAAGGAATTATTGTTGCCATAGTAAGAGTAACCAGAAAATTAGCGCGGGCTCATTTAACTCATTCAGTAACACTTCAGTGACCAAACTTTTCTTTCCGCTGCCGCATCTTGATTTCATAATGGCGAGATGATTCACTTTTGCATATTAAAATGTTTATTTTATGTTTTTTAGATAGGCAAACTTCTACTTGGGAATAATTTATTTATGGATGCCAAGAAGACGACATTGACATGTACATGGTTTTTAAAAACGATGCTCCAGAGTAATTTAAGTGTTCAAATTTAAACAACTCAAATCAGATTGATTTAACGAGTTATATAATCGGCTATTTACACCCTCAAAGTAGTACCTACCAATCGCTTAAATATGTTTTAACATAAATTTTGAAACTGAATATGAAATTTTGAATTCTCCTGACCAAGTAATAGAAAATGGAAAAATGTTTTAATCTAGCTCCTAAACTTAAGATGCCTGTAATCATAGGTGAAAACCATTGTTAATCATGTTCCAGATTTTTACCTATAAAATGTAAATCAGGGTAAGTAATTGCTTAATTCTAACGTAGCATAATTACAGAACCTTAAAATATGTCAAATACGGTAACGGCATGCGAAAAGCGTTGGCAATGAAGGTGACCTTGGATTATTGCTAAATTTTAATAATATTGGCCTTAAGAAAATTTTAATACTTTATTAATTTCCCTATTGTTTTACTTGTCGCGTATTCATTAATTGTTTGGGATGAATGACTTAAGAAATTTAGTAATATGACAATACCCATTACTTGCTCAACTACTCCAAAGACTCTAGTTTCCTATCTTTGACAAGACTCACGCTTTCTATACCTTAGACATTCAAATTAACAAAATCCAATATGGCTTCCTTCGGTTTACGCATCTGGATTTGTCTCAGCTCTTCTGTAAGTCTTTTTAAAATTCAAATATTTAGTGAAAATCAAAATGGTTAATTAGTGTTAAAATTATGTATTTTTGTACAGAGCTTAATTTTGGGATTTCCACAACCACCTGCACAGGCTGAACAAAAAGTGTCACAGCGTAAGAAGTAACCATTACGGACCTAATCGTGTTATTAGTTAATTTGAACTTTTTGGTCCATCATTAATTAGGTCTACTAGAACCTAAACAGAAGATATTAGAACTTTGTAGAATTGAAGACATCTATTTTATTAGTCTCTACTTTCGAAATTGTTTCATAATGCTTATGCTTAATGCTCATATTGCTTAATTAATCATAATAATTAAGCAAATATATTCATTTGTTTCTAATAGCAAAATATAGTCCTTTTCATTGTACTTTTCAGCAAGCAACTTATCCAAGTATATCTGTCCGGGTACTGGTGTCTATGCAATTCCAGGAGACTGTCGACGATACTACCGATGCATGTTTACGGGTATGAACGCTGTGGGAACAGGAAAATGTCCAGCACACCATATCTTTGATGAGAAAGAGCGGAAGTGTCAGACTGAAACTGTGGAAACAAAAGATTGCCAAACTGTACCCTATATGGGTCAAAATAAAACAAAGGGTGAGAGTTGTGACGTAAGGAAGATTATGTTGAATTTAATACTTGTTTCTAATTATTTTAAGACGAACAAATTGCATATCTGAGAAGTCAGACTCAAGCCATGGCTAGTAGTTTCTCACAAGATTCAATGGTAAAGGGTCAATTTTCTTGTAATTATTTATTTAATGTCGCATATACTCAACTGTTAGAATTTGTAGTCTCTAGCTGCTGCCTTTGGGTCAACGAAACCTGGGAAACATAGTCAAAGTATGGCTGCAACTTCAGGGAAAGGTGCAGAAACCATTGCGTCTGCCAGCAACAATGCAGGTAAGAAAATTTACAAAAGAATCTCATAATACTCTATTTGTAGCATTTGGGAATGATTATTATTCCTTGCAGGAACTGCTGCAATGGCTGCAACCAATGATAACGCTGTGAAGGCAATGTCTGGCAATTCAGGTTTGTTCAAAGCAAGAATCTTACGTACAAACAATGTGAAAATTAAATTTTGGTTCACCTTGCAGGGACGCAAGCAACGGCGTTAACAACCAACAATACTTCTCATGCTTCCATTCTATCAGCCTTAGGTTTGTACCAAATTTACTTCTACGACTTAAGAGTTATTTTTCAAAATTTCTCTTCGTAAAGCTACAAATCCAGCACATTAAGTTTGTAATAATTTCTACTAACTAATAAGTTTCAATTATAGGAACTCAATCTAGCGCTGCAGCAAATGATAGGTAAGCTTGAACAAAACCGACCTGGAGTGGATCGAAAACTGTCTTCATAGTTTCGTATACTTTTCAATTTTTCAGCCTAGCTCGTGCGTCATCTGGAAATTCAGAGGGTTCCGCAATGGGTAAGAAACTTTTTCTAATATAATATTTTACGTACAATCTAACTGGTGACATAATTTAGCTTCCAGTGGGATCAGTAGTGCTAATTCCGTCGCCGAAAGTTTCTTTGGAAAATCAAAATCAAAAGCAGATAATGAAACGGCTCAATCACAAGCTGAAACAGTTCTATCTCAGGTAAAACTGTCTCCTGATATGTGGCTTAGATAATTATGTCTGGGAAGGATATTATTATTTCAATAGGTCACCGCTGCCTCTGGAAATGGGACAAGTCAAGCAGCTGCATTAACACAGACTGGATCACAAGCGGTCGCTGCTGCGGCTGATGGAAGTTCTCAGGCATTTTCACTTTCTGAGACTGGTGCACAATCAATTGCTGGTTCAGACGGCTCACTTACTCAGGCAACAGGCATAAAAGGAAACGAGGAAGTCACATCTACTTCCAACAAAACAATGTCTACTGCTGATGCAGTTTCGGGAGGAACTATGGCTTTTGCCAGTGGTAATATTACACAGACACAAGCAGGCAGTTTAAATCAGCTTGCCAAAGCCGTTTCAAGTGCCGACAACAGTACAGCGTTGGCATTTTCTGAAAATGCCGAAGGTATCAAGGCTGCTGCTCTTGCGGATAAAACAAGGTCTGTCAACGAACTACGATTCTTAATTTTATGTACTTAATGTTAACCTTACCTCTAGTGTCGATACACATGCTGGTTCTGAAAAAGAGAATGGACCGAAATCTTCAGGTTTGTACTTTGAAATTAAAATTAAAATTTATAACTAAAATTCTTAAAAACATTTCTATACTTTGATATTTAACACAGGTGCGGCAGATGAGGCTGGTGGAGCAATGGCCGGCTCATCTTCAGCAAATTCTCAGGCAATGGCGGCATCAGATGGTAAAGCAGTTATGGTAGGAGCTGCTTCAAATACTGCCGAAACTCAGCCAGAGTCAGCAGTAACTGATGCAACTTCGAACCCGACAACCGAATCGACAAGCGAATCCGCAAGCGAATCCACAAGCGAATCCGCAAGCGAATCCGCAAGCGAATCGACAAGCGAATCAACAACCTCTCAATCCGAGCCTGATGGAACTACTGATAAATAGGGAGTTCCACATCAGTGAGGGGCTAATTATAATAACAATGAGTTTTAGCAATAAAAGTTCCTGCAATTACTTAATCGTCATAAATTAGTTCGCACCCATGTGTATATATGGTAAAATGTAAAAAAAAAACGAAATTTGATCTAGTTCCAGCAGTTTAGTTGCTCAACTCTAACTTAGCTGGTTTAAATAGAGTGAGCAACCGAAACCCATTCTTTGCTTTTTTTAATGTTTTATTAATTAAATAATTCCATGTAGTCAGTCGTCCACTTTTCTTTGTTCAATTAAAATTTTCCAGACGACGTACGTCTAAGAAAAATCAAAAAGAAGCGGAAATAAGCAAACTTTTCTGCATGTAAATTAATGCTCCCTTTGGATTGGTTTGGCGCAGCCATTTCTATGATAATATAGTACAAGTCGTGCTGAATTGCGGTAATTTTGAACGTAAAATCAAGGTTATTTAGTCAACCTTTTCGGGAAATTGTGAATTTAAGAGTTAAAGTATCTCAATCAAGTTTAAGTAGTGACGGACGTCCTTATTGATCTAATCCATCCGCCATACTTGATACAAAATGTTGGAATGTAGGTCTATCTTTTGTCGCCTATTATTCTCAAGGGTTGAGACATTGGCGTAACGTAATTAATTATAATTAAACAACTCTTCCGTAGCACCACCGACTTCACTATCAGTTCTGGATGCGCCAATTGGAACCATAGGCTTCTCAACCACAGTTTGCAAATTTCAAATTCTGTTTGAGAAACTCTAAAAATTGAACTAATTAAAACTAATGCTTAAGAATAGCTTCCTTTGCTAGTCCTAATTTCCTCAGAGAGAATTGAATATCTTCATAAACTGAATAGTCTTCGATTGTCGGTGGAATCTTAAAAAAAACATGGAGGGTATAATTATTAGACCGTTTAAAATCGAAATTTGTCAAGGTACCATACTTGACAAGTTCTGTTGCTAGCTAACTCAGAGAGTGACTTCCTTGGGGTTTTTCCTGAACGAGTCCTTGGAAGTGCAGGAACGGCTACAGCCAATCGAAAAGCAGCAACTGGACCAATCTGTTGTCTTACCATTGAAATTAATTCTCTATTAATTTCTTCCTCTCCTTTAGTCGAGCCTAAAGACAATAATTATAATTGAATGTGAGTCAGTAAGTTGACTTTCTAATTTTATTTTTCCTAATTAACCAGCCTCACCTGTTCGGATGACATAAATACAGAGAGGTATTTGACCCTTTTGTTTATCTGCCACACCAACAACGGCAGCATCAGTGACATCAGGATGCTCAAGTACAACTTCCTCCAGAGCAGCTGTCGAGATTCGATGACCAGCAACATTAATTACGTCATCTGCCCTTGCCATGACATACAAGTGACCCTTCTCATCCATGTAACCAGCATCCATAGTGTCATAGTATCCCTAGTAGAAAGGGAAAAAGAAACGAGATCTAATCCTTATGTCCCAATTGAAGAAATCCTATTCTTCGTTTTTGGTCCTATTTGGCCCCTTATGGCTCTAATTCCATTTAATTCTATGATCCAACCTGGCCCATTAGCTCTGTCTCATTGAATATAAATGTGTCTCTTTCTTTGTTTGGCAGAGACGTAAAAAGAATAAGACAAGGAGTTTGTAATGACGTAAAGAGGGAATTTATGTGTTTGTTGATGGAATGGTCTGATGTCCATTGTCATAACGAGACTTTCATGGACTCTGTACTATTCCATTTGGATCATAAAATGAAATGGAGAGCAAATAGTGACTAAGAGAGTGTATATAGAATTTGGTTGGGTCGTGTCAGAAGGGAGGTCATAAAAGAAATTGAGATGACATGAGAAAATGGTAATCAGAATGAGAGAAAACCTAGTTTGTGGACGGTATTTAGTTTTGTCATTTTACCTGAAACCGTTGAAAGTATTGAACGAGAAAGAGGTCATCTGACTTGTAAAGTGTTTCCATGAATCCTGGTGGCATTGGATGTTTACATAAGACACGGCCTAGTTGACCAGCTTTACAAAGTGTTCCATTATCTTGACGAACTTCAACTACACCAAAAGTAAATAAATTATATCTTCGCAACTAACTACACAGATAAAATAAATTTTAATTTGAGCAACACTCTGCGTACCTTGATATCCTGGAACCGGTGAACCACAGCTTCCTATTGGTGCTTCATACTTAGATTTACCCAAACCCACACAAGTTGCTGTAATTGGATGTCCAGTTTCCGTTTGCCACCAATTATCAAGTATTGGCACCTTGGTTTTAAAATATTAAACAATTTAATAAGGAAACTGGTAACTCAAATGTAGTGAGAGTTATAATCACTTTGAAGGCCTGGCTTGCCCAAGATCTGATATCGTTATCACAGTGTTCTCCAGCGACACAGACATATCTGAGCCTAATGTAAAAAAAATTATTTTTTAATCCCTCTATCATTGGGAGTTGAGTTATTCAAAATGAATGAACAGAACCTACCCGGGTGTTTTATATTTGGATGCAAGGGTTTTATCAGGATCTTCTTTCCGAATGGCTCTTAGGGCAGTGGGTGCTGTGAACAAGCCATTCACTCGATGATCCTGGAGTACTCTGGTTAGGAGAAAATTAAAGATAATGACAGCAGTTAACATAATCTAAGGAATCTGAATTTACCACACTAATCCTTTAATGGTTCTCCTACGGAAGAATAATTATACCTGTGGAATTGCTCAGCATTCGGTGTTCCTACAGGTTTCCCTTCGTAAAGTACTGTTGTAAGACGAGATAGAAGTGGTCCGTAACAAATGTAAGAGTGACCTACGACCCAACCTAGGTCAGACGCTGCCCACCAAATATCACCTCGATTCATACCAAAGATGGCTTTGAAACTCCAAGGCAGTACGACAGTGTGACCTGCTGTAGATCTTACAATACCTTTTGGAAAACCTGAAAAAGTAATTAATTACTAAATCAAATTATCAGTAGTTATACTCCATACTTTTCTGAGAGAAAAAGTAGAGTAGCCGGTGTATTTCTACACTGGACCAGGGGTCTTCTCACATCTAACCACCGGGCGATACAGAATCCTTCCCACACTTTAAACTCTGACCTCTTCAGTAATATTTTCTCACCTGTTGTACCAGATGTGTAAAGAATATAGAGAGGATGATTGGACGGAACAGGGATACAATCATGACCGTGGATTCGTTTCACCACGACTTCATTCCAGTCAAGATCTCTACCAGGTTTCATATGAGCAGGCTTATAGTTTTCACGTTGGTAGATTATACAATGGACATGTTGAGGAGGATCTGCCAATCGGAGTGCTTCATCTAGGATTGGTTTATACCTACAGTCAATCAATAAAAACTAATAAAACTTCAACCCCTTAACCCCTTTCCTCTTCCAAACTCTGTCTGTAAACCCCAAGAACTTTGGCAACTTTGGACAGTTTGACCTCCCAAAATAGTTTCTCATCTTTAGGTCAGAGTGCAGAGTTATTGTCTTTCGTGGGTCAGAGTCAAAGGTCTGAATGAATGATACGAGACGCCTTAATGATGAAACTTATAACTTATTCTTACCACATAAAATCCATTATTAAGGTCATCCCAATCTTTTCCAAAAGATAAAAACTTACCTAAATTCATCTTATAAGCATGTTATGTAAGGAAGTCGGCTAGAATAACTTGGGATATAGTGAAACCTCTGGTAAAGTAAATTTTACAAATAGAGCTCAACATGTTTGGGAAATTAGGGAAAAAACTTAAAAGCCCTAACCTATAGCCGAGGTTCACTGTGTTCTGCATCTTTCTCTCTTTGCCATTATTTTGAAGAAGTCTTGACAACATGATTTATGATAAGTGTCAGAAAGTCACGTGTGAAATAATAATTGAGCTCAGTTCATAGATTCATTGTAAAGGAAATTACTAGTGTCAAAAGCTTTCAAAATTCCAATTTAAGCATAAAATGGAATAAATGTGAAAGAGAGGAAGTGAAAGTAAGTTAGATTTCCATAAAGTATAATTTTCATGAATTTGAACTTACCAAACAGTTCTGGTGGGTTCAATTCCACAACTTGCTGAGAGTATGACCTTTGGTTGTGTATGTCTAATTCTTGAGGCTAATTCTTTAGCTGCAAAACCACCGAAAACAACGGAGTGAATAGCACCAATCCTAGCGCAAGCTAACATTGCAAAAATAGTTTCTGGAATCATAGGCATGTAAATTATGACTCGATCACCCGGCTGAACTCCCAATGAGACCAATTGTCCAGCCAGCTTGGAAACCTAGAAAAGTCAATGAATAAGGATCTCATGTTTTAAGACTCTAATTTATTAGTTCCTCGACTCCTTGGATACTTCTACTCAATTGACTTTATACTTTCCCTCAGAGGGAATAAGAGAAAGACCAATTGGCGCATTCGGGAGAAAGAAGAGCAAACAAGCCTTAAGAAATTAGAGATCTCATTTCGCACTATTTGCAGAACTCAGACTTGGCAGGAAACTTGCAAAAACTAATAACAAAACCTTCTTTTTTTTTATAGAAGATCATGTCCTGAACTTAAGAAAAAATTCAAAGCGCATTCTAGATTTTTTTTTTTTTTTTTTTTTTTTTTTTTTGCGCATTTTCACTCAAAAGAAAAATAAATGCATTTATCATTCAGAGAGTGTCGTGGGACAGTAAGTGTTAGTTAGAAATATCAAATAATTTTTTCAGAAAAAAAGATCCAAAAAGTTACTTAAACTTAATCACAAAAATGCAAAAACTTTTTGATTTCGAAACCTTAGTACGAAAGAATCTTCTGAGCCTATAAGTTATTAGTAACAATATAACTACGATAACGGTATATTAGTAATATTTTGTGACTAATTCCATTTGAGTAGTTGAGATGTAAAAGATGGTATATTGAGAGGTCAATGAGCCTATGACATACCAATTTGAGTGTTGCCAGGTAGGTATACTTTTTAAGAGTTTGAGTGACAGGACTATCATAAATGATAGCTGTTTGGTCACCTCGTCCATCTTCAATATGACGATCTAAAGCGTTGTAGCACATGTTGAGCTCACCTCCTGGAAACCTAAGAGAGAATCCGTTATGAATTGAAATATTTTAAAGCCCCATCTACCGTCACTTACCATTTTGTTCGTGGATAAACTTGTGTCTGGTAAACTCTGTCATATTTTTTAAACCAAGTGATCTGATTGGCTGCCAAATCCCAAAATTCTTCTGGATTCTCAATGGATTTCTTGTAGGCATCTTCGTAGGTGAGATTAGTTATGCTCATGCATCTGTGGAGTAAAATATATATAAGTTATATAAAAATGTTATTTTTAATTCTTTTACAAAATAAATTTTTTTGGTTTATTACCTCTGTGGATTAAAATAAAATCGGCTTCGTCGCTTGGATTCAAATCGTGCTACCGGTACAAGTCGCTGAATTCTACCGGTAGCTAAAGTATACATGCTAACCATGGTTAAGAAAAAAAATTATTATAAATTTTAAACTTGTACTATTGTGTTTTGGTTAAGAATCTAATATTGTTAGTTTAGATTCATTTGAAAAGGTAATATTTTTTAATACGACTAGAAAGTATGAACTTAAACTTAACAGCTGATTCAGTACTCAATGATGGGACGACTACTGGTACATTTGTCAAAAAATACAAACTCAAGTTTTTGCATTACAAAAAAAAAATCTATAGGGCTTGTGAAGAATTGGCAAATGGTAAAACTAGGCGTTCAAGTGATAGTATATTACTCAATGTTTAGTTAATCTCAAACTGAGGCAAGACGCAACGCACGCATATTTTATTATTTTATAGACTCAAAATGAAAAAAAAAAGAGTCCTACTCTATTGACAAAACTAAAGGATTAATAACAAAAAATAAGAAAAAAAAGAAGTTAACTGTTGTCATAGGAAGAAAAGTTTGATTTAGTAAATCATTATCTCATGGTAAAAAATATTTCGTGATTTAGTTTAGAGTATAGCCAAAGTTTGAGTTGATTTATTATTTGAACATGATACCTCAACGAGTGCATCCTATCCATCATACTTATTTGTCTTTTCAATTTCCAAAAAATTTATTTAAATTATGAATAGTTTTTTTTTTTTTTTTTTATTAAAAATCTTCCGAGTTAGATTAAACGTAAAAATTTAATGAGAAATTCTCATAATTTTTTTTTATTACTTTACTCCCACTGCTAGTTTTATTAGCCTCAATTCCATACAGTGCAGTGCGTCCATGGATGAAAGTTAAAAAAAAAGAGAAAGCAGCAGGATTTACTTTTCAAATGAATAGTTCAAGGGATCATTCTCATTGGTTGGCGAAAAAAAAAAAATACGTCGCTATAACTTCCATCGAAATTCTGTACGAATAAGGGGATTATTTTAAGAAATTTTTTTTTCTTTTTTGACCAATTTCTGTTTTCTAGAGCGTAGTTCTTAGTAATATTAAGTGAACCGTATTATGATGACTTCTGAAGCCTAAAGCTTCCGACTGTCTAGATGTCTTGAAATTATTTTCTTAAAGGCTACCTACTGACCTAAGACCAATTTCATAGAAAAGTTTTTACAAATCTGTCAGAATGTGAAATCTAGAGGGGGAGGGGGTTATGATGAATCATAAAAATTTCCCTTCAAAACCACAAAAAACTTTCAAACTTTCTTTTTATTTATTTTTTATTTTTTATTTTTTATAAAAAAAATGTTTGTTTTTTCAATCTGTCAGCTTGGTCTTTCTCTTCGTCACGCTTCCCTTCAGTCCATCAACTCTGGTCAAATGTGTAATAAAAATAAATAAATAAAAATGGTTCCTTGCCAAATACTCATTTTAACAAGTGAGTGATTTTGAAAAAAAAAAAGTGTCGTGGAGCAATATTTTTCCAAATTCTGTAAGATTTTCTTCAGGGCAAAGACTAAAACGATACAAAAAATATCAATTGTTCTCTACCTACGTCAACTCCGCTCATCCCCCTGCCACAAAATCACTGCTCTGTGGCTCATCATGTTAAAAAAAAATTTTTTTTTTTTGTTTTCAACAATAGGGAAACTCGACTCACTCTGTATCCTGTGTGGGCGAGCCAACTTTCTTTTTTCCAAAATTGTGGAGAAAAAAAAACGAGTCGCCTCAAGGGAAAAAAAACAGTTTTGTTTTCTCTTAACACCCTCCAAAACCATTTGATTAAATACTTTGAAATAAGTAGAATAATAGCGTATTTTCTCATATTTAAAAACCTTCATAAAACGTAAGTAACCAAAAGTTTTCGTCAACAGCTGAAAGTTTGTAGTAATTTATGTAATTACTAGTGAAGTGAAAGAGTCAGAATAAATAAATTATACTACGTATTTTTGGCAATAAATTAATCAATTTATGTAGAATCATAGTGATTCGTCAGTTATATTTTCTACCATATTCTCTACAGTTGATGGTGTGAGAATCAGGGTCAATTGACCTGCATATCCAATTAAAACACTCATAAAATAAATATTTTTACCAACATGAATTCACAAAAACTTGGGCTAGAATTGTCCGAGAAAGTTTCAACAATATCCGCTTTAATACATGAGTATTCAATTACATTTAGGTATTAAGGTATTAGATTAAGATTCAATTAACTTTAAACAAACAAAGTAATCAATAATTCTGTTAGAAAAAACAAAATTTTTTTTTACAAGATTTGACAATTATTATTGTAAGATTTTGGTTTAGTAGGATTTGGTTTGGGTTTTATGATATATTTTTCGTATGAGAAAACATAGTTTATATTATGTTTTGTTTGAAAGGAAGGTTTAGGTAAATTTTTTATTGAAATTGACGGAAAAGAGGAATAAAAATGAATGCGGGTTGTCGTGAATGTAAAAAAATGAGAAAGTGGAGAAAGTAGAGGGGGGTGAAATGTGAGGTAGGATTGGTTGGATGTGAACTGGAGTCTGTTGGGTGGTATAAAAGGACGTTGGATGCTACGAAAATATCCAATTGAGATCCAGTTACAGTAGAAGAAAGATTAAACTCAGTAGTTGTTTTCCAGAGAAACTATCCCTTTCACTTAGGCTTTGACTTTTGACGTGTCAAGACTTACTTTCACTCCCACCTTTCTACTTCTTAGGCCCTTCTTCAGCCTAAACTTCCAAAAGTTCACTTCCGGACAAACAACATATATTGACATACTAAAATCACTCATAGACCGGTAAGAATATCATTTCGGTACTGGCAAAAGAAATATACAACCACATTCAATAACTCACCCAACTTCTTCCGTAATCATCAAACTCAAAATTTTATTTTACTATTACATCTCTCTGTAGTGTGTACTAAGCAGTAAGATAGAAACCAGTGAAAGTAGAGCTTTCTTTTTAAATTTGAAAATAACAAAAACCAATTTTTTTTTTATAAAAAGTTCTTATGTTTACTTATCAAAAATAAAATCAGAGTCAAAGGAAGTAAAAAAAAAACGAAAAAAAAATTGAAATTACAGTAGAGGGAAACTAATTTTTAGGTAGTCTCAAAGGATTTTTGAATTAGAAGCTAAGATGATTATGTTAATTGCAAAGAAAAAAGAAAGTCAAAAAAAAACAGTTGGTTTTTTTTGCTTGAGACAACATCTTGTGATTCTTTCTAAAATGTATAAAAAAAAATGGAAATTTAGTTTCACTTTGGGGAAAGTCATTGGACTGCAAACCAACCCCATACCTGTTGACTCTCATACCAAAATTTCAATAGAAATGAATGAAATCTAAATATAAAGTTTTTTCTCATTATTATTATTTTATTTTATATAATTTTGAGCTCAATTGACTCAGAATTGATGTAAATTCTAATCATTATGTATTTATATTTTGTAGAAAATAGTGGAAAATTAGCTCAAAATTTGATCCAAATCTTTATCCCACTCGTATTTTCTAATAATTCTAATATATAAATAATCTTTTAAGCCATCACAAGTACCACTTACTACGCCTTCTTATTGCTAAATCATTTTTCGATCAACTACTGTCAGATCTAAGAACATGTAGTGTGGAATAATAATAAAAAAGCAACTTTAGTAGACGAATTTTATAATTAAATAAATTTGTTAAGAAAGAGGGATTAAGTAAAATGAGATAGGTTCTTAAGAAAATAATCCTTATTATGTTGGTTTGATGAGGACGTATAGAAGAGGAATCCCCCAATTACCAATTACTAATCTCATTTCTTATCATATTACGCTCAATTGTTAGTGACAAATTACGTTAGTAGAATTGAAATGATTGGAATGTGAAATTAATTACAGAACTGACGCATTAGATCAACTTGTGAGGATGAGGATAGTAAGAAGAGTTTCTTAGATCAAAAGCTTATAGTGAGATTCAAGTTGGTTTGAGTGTGACTTATGACGTTGACCTCCGTCTTAGTCAGGGTCAAGATGACGTCGAGTCTTTCAGTTGAGTCTTGGCGCTTCTCAGAACAATATTTCTTCAATCCGCAGTTGGATTTCCCTATTTCAGACTCTACCTCACGTCTCTGATTGGATAATACATATTATTTATCTCAACTAGTCATATTTTTTTGATTACTTTATTTTATTTTTATTTTCAAAATATAACTCCTTCCTCACTTGTAAGAATCAATTTAAAAGAAAAAAGTCCTCATAACCAGAAGCGACACAAAGTTTTTCATTTTTCTCTAGCGTTCTACCTATGAAAAATGATATGTGATATGTAATACCATAATGGGAAGAACGGAAGTGAAAGCTAAGGGGAAGTTTAAAGTTTTGACACCCTTAGGGTTTTAAAACTTAAAGAAAGCCTTGGAGTTTAGGAAAAAAATAAGAAAGTTTAGTTGGAGAAGGTACCTGGTGCCTCGAGTGATGGTCTGTTCTGATTAGTTGATTAATTTTTTTGATTGGTAGAGAATGAAGCAAAGCGTATCCATTGTGATTCTTGTCTTGGGTTCAATGGCTCTGGTCCTTCGACAGGACAATCAAGTGGCTTCAATGGCAGTGGCCGTAAGTGACATGGCCCAACAATGTGACCCAGATGTTCTTCAACAATTTGACAGTCCAAAAATTCGAAGGATTTGCAATTTTCTTCAAAATTATGCTGTTGCTATGCAGCAACTCAACAGGGAAGGACAAGGTAGGTCACTGAATTCTTCAGACATTGGGTCAATGACACTTGAAATGAATTTATAATATGTAAAATTAAAATTCATATTCAATTTAACAAAAATGTAACAATAATTAATTTCAATTTCATACCTTCAAAAAAAATGTTAGAATAATTAATTTCAATTTCATACCTTCAAAAAAAAATGAGAAGCGTGGGTGGAAATTTTGTAATAGGAAGAATTTTAACTTTATGCATCATTCCCACAAAATCTAGGTTGAAATAAACAAATTCAGTTATTTTTGAATTCAAATTGAAGAAAAAGTAGTTAATATAATTTTGAAACTGAACTATTACCTTTAAAGTTAATTAAGTTGTGTCTCATTGGATCAAGGGCGAATAATGATTTGGTTAAAAAAAAAAAAAAAAAAAAAAAACGAAAAACTTATAAAATTTGAAACTCCGAGGATGTAAAGACTAAATGAACCTAAAGTTCCAATTTAAAAATTAGATGGTTTCTAGTAAATTATTAGTCGTAACAATAGGGATTCTCATAATAGAATGGAGTCACCTAGTCGAGCCGGGGAGTGAATGATGTAGGGAGATTGCAAGTCTGATCTTTCTTCATTCATTTCTAATAAACCTTAATTAATTGATGCATTTTTAAAAAAAATGAAGAATGAAAGTAAAATTAATGGATGATACATTTGTAGGCGGAGTGTTGTACCCTGATGGCATGATGGAGAACGGTGTCAAACGACAAGACGTGGATCACGTGTTCCTCCGATTTGGCCGAAGACGTCGCTAAAGAACTCAATTACTAAAAAAAAAAAAAAGTTGACCTTTATTTCTTTCAACTTTGATTACTTTCACCATCCTTGATCATTGGAAATCGAGATTAAACTTTTTCCACTAAGTTTCACTCAAAACTTATTATTATTAGAAACTTTAATCATGAGTTAACAGTCTTGTGATAGAAAAGTACCACTAAAAGTTAATAACTCAAATATTTTTATATTATTATTTTTAACTCGTCCAGTTCTTACTACAGTCATCAATTTTCTCTTTTTTTTTTCTATTTTTTTTCCCCCTCTAAATCTGTTACATTATGTTTAAAGTTCAAAAACTTTCACCGAGTNCACTAAAAGTTAATAACTCAAATATTTTTATATTATTATTTTTAACTCGTCCAGTTCTTACTACAGTCATCAATTTTCTCTTTTTTTTTTCTACTTTTTTTCCCCCTCTAAATCTGTTACATTATGTTTAAACTTCAAAAACTTTCACCGAGTANTACATTATGTTTAAAGTTCAAAAACTTTCACCGAGTAAAAAAAAACTGTAAAAGTTTGGATCATTTATAAAAGTTAAATTCTGTAAGGAGTGAGATTTTTGTTAGGTCGTGAAGCATAAATCCTAAAATTGTTAAAACATAAGTTTGATAGTCTAAATACTAACCTCCGATCATCCATGTCACAAAGGCGAGGGTGTGACATTGAATAATTTTTGAAGATGAAAGGACTTTTCCCTTATGATTAATTAACTTGAATAATAAATAACTTAAAATTTAAATTGTGATTCTGGTGCTTTGAGAGGTCTTATTGTTCTCTTGTCACCTGATGGTTCTCCTATAAAAATTAACACAACGATTTCTACAGAAAATGTATTATTAGGTGGTGCATTCTGTTAATTAAGTAGGGAGTTCCGACAGATAGTTTGTGTGAGCTTCTCTGCACATGCGTCACATCAGTCACCTAAAAACACATAATTATTATTATAATACACCATCTTCCTTGAGGGTTATTGACCTCACTTCAAAATTAATTAATAACCTTCAGTTACCAATTACCAGTTATGAATTACTCACTCATTTTAGTTATACTGAAATAAAAATTATTAAAACATGTGTGAAACATGCCTCAGCAATTCAGGAAAATTACATAATTTATTCCTTTCGTCAAATTCAACAAAACTATAGAAGTTCTCTATAGTTGAGACAGAGAGACATGATTACTTAAACAATCAGTAGATAATTAATATTAATAATATAGGAATACTTTGTAGAGATCGAAAAAAATCATAATTTCCTAGTAAGTACTTGTTTATGAGTTGTTTCGAGAGACTTGAGTAATCTCAACTTGACAAAATGACTAATGCCGTTCTTTAAATTTGATTTTTGTAACTTGGTTCAATTTTAACTTGCTTGATTTTATGATACTTTCTAAAATTCATTTAGTCATCTTGAATTGAAGATACGGGCTGAGGTGGAAGACTCAGGACAGCGTCTCCTCCAACACTAATTAAACATTGGCCCTAGTGTAGCAAATAAATATTTCAAATTATATAATTTAACAATAATTTGAATTTGGATTTAAACACTCCTACCTGATTTTTATGTGGATTGTACAAGAGTGAAAGTTCTGTCACAAAATATGAGACGAGAGCATTTCCTCCGAGAGCTGAGACATGACCACGAAGAATTGCTGTAACCTCCATAACAAAGCTGTGTACAAATCCTGTTGGACCACCCATCTGTAAATTCCAAAAGAGGTCAAAAATTTGAATTTTCAAGAAATGAATTTAATTATGTCCACACGTACTTCCTTGATACTTGTCGTTTCTCGAATGAAAAAAAAATTCAGATTTCCTAAATATTTTTCTATTCTTTGACCAGGGATGTATGAGAGGGTTGTAATCTCAATAATTCCACGTGCTTTTGTACCAGCCTAAAATAAAAATATAAATTACCATATAACGTTCATTTGTACCTAACATGCTGAATCATTTCAATAATTTTGTTTACACTAATGGAAGACCTGGACCTTGCCAATGGTGGTATGGAACATACTGGAAATGCAATAGGACTACTAGATAATGTCATTCCACCCACTTGTGGCGAAACGGAAAGTTTAGTCGGAACAGGAGTTATGCCTATACGAGGGCAGCTGCTTCCAGGCGCTATTTGTGTGGAGATCATAATGGTTCCACTCCCCGTTTTCAAACTCGTCCTCATAGCATTTGGATTTTGGTTATTAGGAGAGGTATTGGTTTCCGTAGATTCTTGAGATTCGGAAACCGTTTGTCCAAGCAAGGGGGAGGCAGGAGAAGATACTGTTATTGCAGCTACAAGATTCGAGGTCTTAGTTGATCCAACCCTTGTACCATTTGCATTCATTCCCGTAGACTCTAAATTGTAATCGGAATCCAAATTAAAAATCATCTCCAAATCCTCATCTGTGGTTCCTGAAATATTCAAATCAAAATTAAAACCAATGACTACCATTGTCTCCCTGCACCCCCATCTCCCACCTGTGTTTTTTCTAGTAATTCCTAGAACATTATAAACCCTTCGGATGATTTGACTTCACAAGGCCAAGTACGCATAACGCAATTATTAGCAGACAGACGTCAAAGTTTAAGCAATAACAGGAAACCAAAGTAGAAAAACTCATTACCCTATTTATTGACGTTTCTGAGCCTAAACTCAATTAGGCTATAAGTAGAGAAGGGAATAAAAATATAAAACTCTGGAAAGAAATTTCATTTCTACCAATTCAAGTAACATAGTTAAAAGAAGTGAAGAGAGTGAAAGCAAGGCGTCTGATTTTCTAATAACTTTTCGTCATCATTATTTATAACTTCCGCTATCTGGTCGTAGTGGTTGATGGTGATAGTTTTCCTATCTCACGCTATCCTAACCTAATCAGGTTCAACTTCATAGTTGGGTTCATTTTAATTTTCCAGTCTCCCACGGTCTAGCCGAGGAAACATCCGTTGGAATTTTTATTTACAAAGCTACTACCCTCCTACGTCAATAGACCCCATGGAAGACATCACCTACGAATTCTTGTCACTGATAAAACAAAATTTTCAAATAATGTAAAAGGAAACCTAAGAATCTGAGAAAGTCTATCGACTGAATTAAAAAGAAAAAGAAAATCAAGCGGAATACTAATATCAATTTTAATTAGACGCATACCGAGATGTAAAGAAAAGAAAAGAAAAAACCAATTTTCTCAACTACTGTTTGGAGAGAATGAATCATTTGATTGGTTGGAAAATTTACCTGTAGTAGTAGGGATGGGGGAGTGCGAAGTTGAGTTAGGCAAGATCGTGGCAGAGCTTGTACTAATGCTACCCTCATTCACCGAATTTTTTATATTCTCTTTCAGACCCAATGCAGTGCCTACAATATGGAATTATAAATAAATTCTAAAGATACATGTATCTAAAATAAATATCTGACAAGCCTTTCAACCATAATCATTTACCTGTAACACAAACTTGCATTTCATCTGCTTCCGGCAGTTCTAATCTGACTCGAATTTTGTTCAATATACACGGTCTCATCGAACGTAGTTTGAATGATATTGACTTAAAACAAAAAAAATTAATAAAGACTGTATGAATGGCATCAAAGTAAAAAATAAAAGAATTGAGGTTACTCGAAGAATCCTATCGAAATGTGTTGCCAGTTGTCGAAGTGTAAGCGATGGTATTCGACATCGCCAGACATGGATGAACATTTGTTGCTTTGAGATCGTGAAATCCTCATATCCATAAACATGTTCTAGATTACTCATCTCAAAACCAACAGGTGGACTTGGGTCAATAAGTTCGGAAATGATATCAATGTCCTCTGAGTCGTCCACTTCAAGGACGTATGTATCCTTGTTACCCGTAGCTAAATTCATTGCTGGTGAATCGTCTTCTGAATCCGTACTAGAACTATTATTCGAATCCCCATTTGTCTAAAAAGAAAAAAAAAAGAGTACACCTGGATATTTCATAATATGCAAAATTTTCTTAAATTATTCTCCTTGCTATAGTCGATGGCGTCTTAGTTACTACAACGACAAATGGCAAAAAATAAATTTCAGGAAGACATAATTTAAATAAACGATTAATTTTCATAACATTGGTCAAAAGTTATCAATTTGACTTAGACTAACTAAAGATCTAAATTTCAGTTCATTTTTGCAATAGAAGGTTGAATATAATATGTATTTCCATCGTTATGTACTCACTTGTCCAGTCGGACCAGGTGTTGTGACAACTCTATAAAACTCTCGATTTCGATCAAACGCGTCTTGAACCACCTTTTGAAACTGACAAACTTTTTGTGTATCTGTTTTCAAATTTCCAGCAGTAATTTTGGGTAGCTCAGGAGTTGGAAGTCCAGTGATGCAGAGAGCAGTCCCTGTGGCAATGGCCATAATTAAATTTTCACCAAGACAAATCTGGACCTGCACATGCGAAAGGGAATTTTCAGAAGTTCTTGTTTCATTTCATAGTGAAAGCGTGCCTCATGATCTTACATTGAGACAGAAGATGGCGTTCATTCCCTTTACTTTGAGCTTGTTGATGAGGCGTCGATGGAGCTCATACTCAAGAAAAGGGAGACAATCTGATACTTCCTTCGCACCAGCTTCTCCTTTCCAGTCTTTCTTTGGTTTAAATACTTGTGCTTGTATCAAGCAACTTTTCCCAATGACAGGAACTCCTGACGGAATATTAATTGTAGCTAGCACCAAATCAGGTACTCTTCCTTTCCTGTCAATACAAATCATTTATATATCAACCTTGTAAATAATTTCAAAAATCCAAAAAAAAAAAAAAAAATTTTTTTTTCTTACTTGCAAATCCCACATCGAGCCATTTTGTCAGCAAACGGAACTCCTGCTTCATTATAAGGAATATGACAGAGGGAACAATCTTCTCCACCACCACCTCTCATCCCTCCCGAAGCACCAGAAAGTGACATCGCCCGGCTTACACCCTTCAAAGAACACAAAACTTTAATAACTGACAGCTAAACTCAATTTTCAAATCCTTACATTCGCGTGATGATGTTCCATAGAGCGGAAACTCGGGACGCGTTCCTTATCTCCTTTTGTTTCAGATGGGAATGGACCCAAATTGAACTTAGAAGACCCTTCTGAGCTGTCTCCAAGAACGGCAGAATTGACAATTGCCGCAGTCCCCGTTGCACTTAGTATACACACATCGTCACAAATGGTCGTATGTTCTTCATAGCCGAGAATGACATTACAGCAAATGGATCGAGCATGAGAACGAATCTCCATCCTTAACTCCGTCCACCATGAATCACGTGATTCCGGTTCATCCAAATTCGAAATTCGTTCCAACAATTTCACAGACCTTGCACTCACACTCCCTCCTAAACAAACAAAATAAAAAATATTAGACTATTGCTAAATCATGATTTATCATCAAAACAATACTACTAGTTTGAGCAGGTTTACTACTTCCAGGAAATTCACCTATACAAAAAATTAACAATAATTACTGATAATTCATCATTTCTGACATACGACAAAAGAAACCAAGGACAACAGTTAATAACACAAATGACGATGAAGGATGACAGTAAAACACCTCAATTTCTTTACGATTTATCAACAGAAGGAAGGATCAAGTTGTGACTGTAAGAAATGGAAGGTAGTTTTAAACCTGTTTTCAGTTAAACGGATTAAGTAAGTTAATTTAGGTTACCAAAGAGAGTCATTACCTACATTTCAATAATTGTTTAACAACAAACAAGAATCTTAAGAGTTTTTATCACCTCCCAATCTAAATTCATCAATCATAATTCTATTAAATTATTAATCTCTATTCGGCTGATAATCATGCCGTGTTGCTATTCAAGGCTAATTCCCTCATATTCGCCGTAATTCAGTTCCTCTATTGATCAGAGTAACACGAACTCAATGACAATGAGTGTCATGTTGATTTGAAGTGATTAGCAGAAAGGTGTGACTCCCTCGAGCATTCCAAATGAAACCTATTCTTCTTCTCAACAATTGAAAAAGACACAGAGGGTGACGACTATTCCTAGGGACAGAGAACCAATATAAAAAAATTGAATTTAACGCTAGTCGTTAAATGGAAGAGAAAGAGAACAATGGAGAGGTTAGTGGAACGCTTGAAGAGCCTTCCAGAATAACCAATAGAAAATACAAGACAAATATTGTAAATCAAGCAGGCCGTAATGAAGAACTGTCTGAACCCAGACGAAAGCGTAAGTCCCCGCCCCAAATACTTGTCAGATTCATGTCAATCTAGAATCTACTCCTTACTCATCACAACAGTTTATATTCATCTTAGTCACCTGTACTTCCATTTTCATCAATTTCAATTCCATCACCATTTAATTTGTTGTGAAAAAGTTACAAACTTTATTTAATTACAAGTTGTCATTTGCAATTTTCGATACATCAACTAAATAACGCTGTGAAATAGAGTAGAATTTACTCTGAAATCTGAATTTCATTCAAAATGCATATACAACTCAAGAATAAGTTGGCGAAAAGATCTTACAACAAATTATGTAATCACTCTCTTGCCCACTTCTGATAGGTGGAGTTACTGAGACACCCGATATGGACGTCGTGATTGGCTATAATATCTACCCAGAGGGTATGGAGAACTGTTCTATATTATAAATTAAATTCCTAGTAGTAATTTATTTTAATATTTTGGATACCTAGGGAATATTCCAAAAATATTAGTCAATGCTGAGCCGCTTCCAAATTCAGCTATCATTCGAGAGAAAGGGTTGCCTGGTTTTGAGACCGTCAACGAGAGTAGAAGGGTTATCTTCCGTCCTGTCCCAGGAAATAGTAATCAAACAATGGAATCAAAACTTATCGTAGTCTCAAAAAAAAAGTTGTCTTTATATTCCCCTAGACTTTTTCTATGAATTGGTAAAAAATAATGCAACCCATGAACGAATTTTTCTTGTTTGTGAGCCCACCGAAGGAAGTAGACTTATGAATCTTTCTGGACGGAACTTCAACATTCTATTTGTTGGCCGAGAAGGGAAAGAAATTTTTGCAATTCGCCCTTGTCCCAACAGTAAAGAGGTAATGTTGTCCAATTATTATTATAACTCTTAAATCGAATACTTATCTCAATTGGTTAAAAAACAGACGGTGTCAGTGATATACAAACAACATGAACTTGGAAGAATCATTCGACACAATGCGAGCGATGGATCTGAACCGAGCCATACGATTTTAAATGGAGACCAGAAAAAAATTTTCATTCTCCGGAAGTCCTATCAGCTCATTCCTAAAACGACATGTTGCTTCAATAGGGGAAATAGAAAAATTGACATTGGTTACAATGTATTCGCTGTAGAGAAGAATGAATCATCTGGGAAGGATGAGGAGCACACTTCTGTCGCTAGTATTACCGAGACCGATATCAAGTGCTCCTCAGATACAGAGATTGGACTTATTGAAAAGACTCTCCTCTTCGCCACTCTTGTCTCCATTGTAAGAGTAGTTTCACTAATAACAAACTTGAATAATTAATTATTGAAAAATAGCGAAACATGCACAGTCTCTTTATGCTATTTTTCAATGTCCTATTGGCTGAACTTGGTCGAGATTAGAGGTGAGTGCCTGTACAGGCAGCCTAAAAATGCTTGTGCCTGTGCCTGTTTCTTCAGGTGTGGGCGAGGCAGGCAGCGAATCATTGAGAAAATGACAGTCATGGGCCGCACCAGCAAAAATATGCCATGGGTAGAGCCCAGGCGGACATTTTCTATCCTTTATCTGGGTATCCGTGGGCGCCCCTGTGAAGTTTGCTCAATGTGTGGTGGTGGTAATCCGATGTAGTTTTCATAATTAAAGCATTTTTGTAACTTCCTTTTCATCCCACTGCAGGACTTTTTTTTTCATTATAATTCAAAATAAATCTTGAAAAAAAATTTTAATTTTATTTTTAATTACAAAACGGACTATTTTTTTCAAAATATTTAAATAGATATAAAATGTGTGTATATTCATTTTATTTGTAATTGTTTTGATGCTTAATAAAGTAAAATTTCAATGAATTAAATGAGTACTAACAAAATCTTTAATACAAAAGAGTGGAAATTAAACTCCACAAGCGTCTGTGAAGGCCCAGGCACAAGCGATCAGGAATGGTCGCAGGCACAGGCCAAGCGGGCATAAGACATATGAACTCATGCAGGCACAAGCGCAGGCGGGCTTAGTTTCTCACAGGCATAGGCCAGGCGGGCATTATAAAACCTTGTAGGCACTCACCACTAGTCGGGATATAACGATACCGGTCGTAATCTATATCCATCGATCCCAAAACCGGTTCAACTCAATATGCGCCGAACCAACATGGGCTACACCCAATATGCGCCACCCAAAAATTAAGAAAATCTGACAAATTAAAATGGAGCAACCTAAAATGAAATAAACAAAAGAAACCAATGATACTCTACAAAACGCTTTAGCCGATACAGAGGTCCCAGGAAAAGACAGTCGACCACTCGTCATGTGACCACAAGAAAGTCAGACCAGTGAGCTAACCTTTTGGCTCATCTATTTTCTATAAATCCGCTCCCACCATTGTTCCCTTCGAGCTTTTACATCGCACTCTGCCGCACCACTTCGAAATTGGCTAATGGGAGTTTAACACGTAAAAATTACCATATGATCACACATGGGCGTTTGAGGTTCGGCGAACCTTGAGGTTCGGAAAAATTTCATCGAACCCCGAACCGAACCGAACATTGTTCGATACGGGTTCGGTTCGGGCTCTATATTTTTTAATTAGTTACGGGTTCGGTTCGGTTCGACACGGTGTAGGTTCGGTTCGGGTTCGGTGCGGCCTTAAATTTTTGTACTTAGGAATCGGTTCGGTTCGGTTCGTAGCTGAGCCTGGTTCGGTTCGGGAAGTTCGGCGAACCCGAATGTTTGGATATTAGATGGGGCAAGGTAATTTTACAAACACTCGGTTTTTAATTGTTCCAGACCTCAGTTTATCACTGACACTGAGCAGCGCACTAACTTGCCAGAACACCCATTCTTTATCTTTACAAAGTATTTTGTTGCTGTATTGCTTTGTTTTTGTACTTAGTATGTATTTGTCTTCTGTGTAGCGTGTGTTGCGGATTGTCGTGTAGGGACATGGGCAGGGCATTGAATCGATTATTACTTTATTGAATGTACTTGTATTTACTTTATTTTGTATTACTTTATTTTGTATTTTGAATTTGTTCAATACTTTGTAATGTAATTTACTTTACATTTTCCTTCAATCTACTTATATCAAAGACCAAGAGAAAGACACACTTTGTTTGATTCAAGCTTTATCTTTAGACTTTAAAGCTAATAAGGAAATCGAAATCGAAATTTCGAGTACAATTTGGAGTACTTGGCAAAATTTCAATTTCATAAAAGTAAACCGCCTCGCCCTTTCAATAATTTAAGCTAAATTTAAAGCAGTTCGAATGTCTAGTGTTGGATCTCGATTTCGATTTGTATTGAAATTAAATTTCGGTTTCGATTTTGAATGAAAAATTGGATTCGATTTAGTTAGATCCACTAGGGATTATCGGTTGTAATGCTGAGCAACTTAAAATCGTGGATATTGACTTACAAAATTGAAAATCGAAATCAAAATAATGAAATAGAAATTTACATCCTAACAACCTAACTTATTCAAATTGTTCAAATTAAATCAATTATTACAATTTAAACCAATTACTGACGTAAATTTTACTGTAAGCAATCATGTTAATTTTTTCCACTAATTTCATGCTGCCTTCTTAGAAAAGGTGGAAAGTTGAGAAATTTTAATTCAATTTGAAATATAAGTTTAAATTGAATATGAAAGTAATTCGATCATTGACTAATATCAAAAGTCCACGGATAACATTGCNGAAATATAAGTTTAAATTGAATATGAAAGTAATTCGATCATTGACTAATATCAAAAGTCCACGGATAACATTGCTCGACCTCAGATACACTTCGGTAGAATTTATAAATGTATGGAAATTTCTGAGCAGTGCAAAGTGAAACTGGCTCGCAAAGTGAATTATAATTACTACGCCCCTTCATCAAGGCAAATGTGAAATTATAAGTTAGCTTGGGTTCGGTTCGGTTCGACAGGTAGGTGGTTCGGTTCGGTTCGATTGGGTCGAGGTTCGGTGCGGGTTCGGTTCGAGAGAGTAAAATATTAAAGTAGAATCGGGTTCGGTTCGGTTCGACAGAGTCGAGGTTCGGTGCGGGTTCGGTGCGCTAAAGTAAAATTTGAAGTTGGTTCGGGTTCGGCTCGGTTCGATAGAGGCGAGGTTCGGTTCGGATACGGTGCGGCAGAAATTTTTCGTACTAGGTTCGGGTTCGGAAGGTTCGGCGAACCACAAACGCCCATGTGTGCATATGATACACAACGCTAATTTCATCAAAGCTTGACGAATCAATTTCAAATTTTACATTATGAAAACATTGTTGCTTTTCGAAAATTTTAAAAATGTGGGTTTTTGAAAAAAATAATTTTCTTTACAGCTTACGATCAGTCAGCATTTTGTCAAAACTTTACATATCAAGTTACATGCATATGCCTAAACGCAANGTTCGGTGCGCTAAAGTAAAATTTGAAGTTGGTTCGGGTTCGGCTCGGTTCGATAGAGGCGAGGTTCGGTTCGGATACGGTGCGGCAGAAATTTTTCGTACTAGGTTCGGGTTCGGAAGGTTCGGCGAACCACAAACGCCCATGTGTGCATATGATACACAACGCTAATTTCATCAAAACTTGACGAATCAATTTAAAATTTTACATTATGAAAACATTGTTGCTTTTCGAAAATTTTAAAATGTGGGTTTTTGAAAAAAATAATTTTTTTTACAGCTTACGATCAGTCAGCATTTTGTCAAAACTTTACATATCAAGTTACATGCATATGCCTAAACGCAATGTCAAAATACATTTTCATTGGGTTTCTCAAATTTTTTGAAATAAACTTTTAATTAGACGTGTTGCGAAGTTCGACAACTCGAAGACTTCGATCGAAGTCTTCGAAATATCGAGGCTTCGATCTTCGAATTTTCTTGGCAATGTTTGACGAAGTCTTCGATCTATGTTTCGAAGGTTAAATTTCTCAATTCGAACGTGGTCGATTACACACGTTTTCATTCAATTCATAAAATGATATCACTCGTTTGTTTGTTGCTAAACGAAATAAACTTACTTCCAGTACTCCTTTACTTACTTTTCTCTATCATAACTTAAAACAAACTGGTTACAATTACAAATACTAAAAACTACTTTGCGTTTAATTTTATTTTTATATAAGAATAAAATTCTAATTTCTCAATTTATAACTTAATGAAACGTTAAAATGGCTTCCGCTTGTTATTACTATTCGATAGACACCCCACATACAAATCCTTCGAACCTTCGATTTTCGATTTTTTTTTTGTTCCCTTCGATCTTCAATCGAAGGAAAAACAGTGCCCTTCGCAACACCTCTACTTTTTATGCATGCTTGAAAAAATGGGATTTAAAATTCTTTAATTCAAATTTACGCTAAAACATTCGCAAAACCACTTAACTTTTGAATATATGTTTAGGTATATCCTTGCAAAGTTCAATTTGGTGCGTAAAGTTTTGACGAAGTTCACTGAGCAGACCATCATTTGAAGCTAATTAAAAAAAAATTTTTTTTTTGTCAGTCATGACTGAAAAAAAAATTCAGAAAATAAGTTTTTTACTATTTTTTAAACTTCTGTTCACGGTAACTCGGATGATCATCACAATAGAATTTCTGGAAAACCTCATAAGGAAGTGTATTTCTGGAAACTACAGGGTTTACAGAAATTCTGTCGTCAGAATCATTCGAATTACCGTAGAGAGTAGTTTGGAGTTAATACTACCAGATGGAATGGGTTAGAATTGAGAAAAGACAAAAAAGAATTTATTTAGCAAAATTTTCGAAAAATATCAGAAATACTTTACATAATACGTTTGAAAACATCCTCTCAAAAATTGAAATTGATGTGTCAATTTTTGACGAAATAAACATTGAGAATCAAAAGGCATTGTTTACGTGTCAAATAAAGCCAATTTCGAAGTGGTGCTGTATGCTAAAATAAGGAATCCTTCTTATCTTCTCACTGCGGGTATACGGGTGGGAGTTCAGAGACAGACTCAACGCGGCATCGCATTTGCGACTTTTNCCAAAATAAGGAATCCTTATCTTCTCACTGCGGGTATACGGGTGGGAGTTCAGAGACAGACTCAACGCGGCATCGCATTTGCGACTTTTTCCCTTGATAAATAATATGAATTTGAATGGCCCAAACCTCTTTTACTGGGACTTGTGTATTGGGTGTAGCCTTGTATTGGGTGATACGTCTTAAACCGACTAAACGTTTCATTCTCAACTACAGAAAACCAAAGCAATGGAGTCTGTTGGAACAGGATTTCGAATCTCCCTCACATTCCCTTCAATTTAATTGACAGCTTATGTAATTAACACTTTTCATCCAACAATACTTATCAAAGCCATTAAATAGATCCTTTGTAATTCTAACGTGTAATTCTACTGTGAATCTTCATCAATCCAATCACCAACCACATTGGAGTATATTTAGTTTGCACAACGAATAATAAAATTGGTGTGAGTTACGTACCGATTCGTTGTATAAATTTCGGTGGGAGATCGTATATTGTAATGAAAGGATATTCCAACATATCGAAATGATCTGAACTTGCTCCTGCACGGCGGGAAGTAGCAAAACTCGGTCCTTTTATATGACCACCAAAAGACATAATCGCCTGGATACTCGCATTTAGAATCCCTACAATCCACAAATAGTAATTATTGGACAATCTGACAATTTGTTTTATCTAAAGATATTCATTTCGAGTTGTACCTTTTGGTGGAGTGGAGAGATCGGATTCAGATGAACGACGTCCATTTGTCCCAATCCCACTTGCATTTGGTGGATAGACTTTAATAGGTGAGACTGAAGGTTGATTTCTTCCTGATGCTGTGAGATTCATGTTGTTCACACTTCCGCCATGTGATTGGTCGCCGAGTGCAGACGAGCTCTTCCCAGATTTCCCAGGGATTGTTACTCCGGTACTTTTCATATCATGAACAAGATGTGGAATAGACATCGTGGGTTTAGAAGCTGTATCAGGACTCTTATTAGTGGACTCTGTGTTGGTCTCAACGAGAGAGTTCTCATTGGATGAATTTGACTGTTCCTCTGGTATAGGTTCGGAGATTGAGGTAGCTGTGTGAGGATTGACTGAGATGTTTGCATTAGGAATCATGGCTACTGAGGAGGTGGTAGTGTCTTCATGCATCTGAATTTCCCCCGTGCTCCCACCGCCACCACCAACTGAGCTCCCACTAGGCTCAGCGTGAGGATATCGGTCAAAAGTAAGTTCATTATTAGCACTCAGACTAGGCTCACTCTTACCGCCCCTATTAGTATTTCCCGCAGAAGCAACAGCCATGCACATACTACTACTTTGTCCTTCCACACATGCATAAGTAGAGCAAATACAAGGCATTCCGCTATTGCCATCAACTCCAGTGGAACAGAGACAGGAACTGCTCGGTGGGTTGCTAGAAGCCATTGAGGAACCATTCTGACTAGGATTACAGACAAGCAAAGCATCTACGCTAGAAATGTAGAAGCGAAGAGGCTTCTCAGTCGGTCGGTCATACCGGAGACCTCTGAAGACTTCCATGATTGACGACGTCTGTTGGACCAAAGCACTCGTTCCGAAAGGAACTGGTGGGGGAGGATTCGTAGGAAGGAGTGTATCTAAATTAAAAGCTCGACGAATCGTCGCAGTTGAAGGAAGGGAAGGATAATTCATTGCTCCCGACCACTCTGCCTCAAATCGGACTTCTTCGGACCGAGTCGAAGGCAAACTCTCCATCGACTGCCCTCCAACCGAATAGCTGTCACTTGTGGATCGCCTGAGTTCGGGAGCTCGACGATGTCGCTTACGTCCATAGCGTCCAATCCGACTAAAACTAAATATATCACGTCGAATCCGTGGCTTCCTGTATGACCCAATCCCGGTCTTAGATTTTGACTCCACTGGATGGCCACTTCGCCGCCGTTTAAAAAATCTCAGCAACTCATCTTTGATCTTGTCAGTACTGCTCATTCCGCTACTTTGTAAACTTGTAGTTGTCACATTGGCTCGCTTTAGTAAGGTCGTTGTGGAGTATTTGTCTTTCTTTTTTGAAAGTCGATGGGATGAGTAGTTATGAATATATGGGTGGTGGAACTGCGGAATGAAGCTGCCGCCATAATCGGCGTCTGTGACTCGGTCATCGTCGGATTCTAGCATTGAGCCTCGACGGAAAGTAATGATGCTGCTGTCACAAGACGTCTGAGGGGTCAAATGTCGATGGAGAGCAGGACTGAGGGTCTGGAATGGAGGAGGACTGGGATCCCTTTGAGAAAGAGAAGCGAGAGGCCTGGTGGAACTGGAAAGGCTCAAGATTACCTCTGCCAAGCTCTTGTCCCGAAAGTCTTGGGACTGAGAATTAGTTTGGAGACGCCGGAGCATAGAATCAGGCATACTCGAAGTAGTGAAGCGAGAGGATTGATAGTGAGGTTCAGCGGTAGACACAAGACTAGTACTTTTAGAGTAAACAGGTTTCTGACTGGAAAGAGGAGGGAACAAAGGATTCAATCTGTCTTCCATTAGAAACCTAAGAATCAGAAAAATAAGTCCAAGTTTCTCCTCCACCAACAAATAAAACAAAAACTACAAAAAGAATAATAGAGACGTAATGAGTAAAAAACCAATAATCCTACGAAGTGTAATAATGAAAATGAAACCAAACGAAAGTTATGCCAGAATGGTGATAATTACAGGAAGGAATTTTGAATGTACGCCCGTACGGAATCACCAACAAAATCTCCAGCCTTCCACTTATACAAATGTCGTTTTAAAAGCGAACCATGGTACAATTTGGAAGAGGAGTTGTAAATTGTTCGCTCATTTGCGTCCATAGGTGGACAGCTCATTCAGACTACAATACATTGAAACATCAGCTGACAAGAGGAACAGTTAACCGCGTACAGAAGCTCAAGTGACAGACCGTTAGCAACAAAAGCAGCGTACCAATGGCTCGCTCACTCTTCCTGCAAGTGACCTCTGACCCTAACCAATAACTGAAATCCCTTACTCTTTGTCAGGAATCGGAGAGAGTTGAGTATCATAACTTTTCGTGAGAGTTGCTGCTGTACCTATTCCACGAACTACGATTCCAGATTCACCTTCGAGGTCAAAGCATTGTCGATACCTGACGGAAAATCATAATGTTAATTCAAACCAATTGTGAATGAGTCTAAATCCCCTTAACTGTTTAGAATTGGGTAACATTTGAAATTTTATGAGTTCATACCCAATTACAGCATTCCCGCCTAGTTCCAACGCTTTGAGTCCAACCCTTCGTTGAACTTCACCAGAGAGTTTTGAAAAGAGTGTCTGTCTAGCTTCGTTTGAAGCTCTGGGTGTGCGAATTTTATCAATCCATTGATATTCTGGATCATCATTCACGACCAACTCTTCCACAAACCCATGGAGCTGGATTGCATGGTAACCGTCAGGAATACACGGACCTAATACGGATGTATTAAGCAAATTGTACACAAAAATCCTTCAGCATTAGTAAACCATGAATATTTACGTACTAAAGAAAAATTTAACTCCGCACGAAGACTGTCGAAATTTGTTCAAATCCGAGAAAAGCTCAACTTTCACCAGCAAGTTGACTTCACCTCGAATTCCATGCATCGTGTCATAAACTGGAATCCACCCACTCATAGACCGTCCTGAAGGCTCTACTCAAAATAATTATATTTTATTACTACAACTATCTCCAGAAATAAGGTGAAAACTTGATACCCTTAGTTTTTGATGGATTCGTAAGCAAGGGATTCAAGTCAATGTAGACTTTCCCAATTGAATCGTTGGCCGAATAAGTATCATGATCCATGAGACGAATTTGCAGAGGTTCATCCTGTAGTTCCAAATCATCCATCTAAAATAAACGTTCAGACTTTTCAGCAGATGCTTCAAATATTATAAAAATCTCTTTACAATTTGTAATTGTAAGATGTGGAAGACAAACCTCAAATCTAAACCATTCTGAGTTCCATTGTGGGTTTAAAGATTTCCTACAGACGTCAGTTTTATAAGTCACATTTCCTAATTTCACCTCCACATAAGCGTCGGTGGTGTCATTGGATCTATCCATCACAGGAAGATTCTTTCCCGCCACTACTTTCACTTTTACTTTCCCTGGCATTCTGATTTGTAAATGATTCGCACGGAGATGTAATCTATTCGAAGTTGAATATCCACTGTTGAAGAAGCAAGTCTTGTCTTTTTCGTCGAATTGAACGAACAAACTTCAGCCTTCCGGGGAAAGGGGTTGATTTTGGTTGTCTCTGATAGAAACTATAGCACAGTACTATTTGTACAAATTTCACAAAACCACTTTAAGTTTTGCTGAGTATGAAGTAATTTGTGTATGAAAAAACTAAAGATCGCTTCCTCTGGCCTGAGAAGCTACTTCGGAGAGGTTTGGGTCTGGGACTAAACGAGGAGTGTTTTGGTTGGGTCAAAAACTTGGAGACTCGATCTCTTCTATTTCCATATCAACTTCTTCTTCGTCATCATCGTCGGGTTCTGAACTGTCACTCTCGACGTCGTCATTATCGTCTTCTTCTTCTTCTTCCTCTTCTTCGTCAACGTAATTCTACAACCCAGTCAAAGGATGTCACAGATAAAGTTATCATTTATTAAAAAAAAACTCAATTCGGCTTTGTACTTACAATTTGCTTCACTTCAGTCCCAGTTTTACCTATTGGGAAGAGATCCTGGTGCTTGTTTTCAATCCTTTCCAGCTGCAAGCGTTACAAGATAGACCAGAATTAATTTTCTTTACATATTTATCAAAATCTATGTAAGTTGGGATTAATTTCTTCTCGTCTGGCTCTAGAGGTTGCTGAAAAGTATTTCTAATACGTCCTATCGGAAATAAATTATCATTTCTGAACGTAGACAATGAGAAAGTATAGGTACTCGAGTTTAGAGTTAAAAATATGTTATGCAACATCACATCATTCATCCTCCATTCATAAGTACAATAAATATAGAAATTCAAAAGAACAACTCCTACTGACTCTTTGAATTTATTTCCAGTCCGACGTGGAAGTGCCAATCGAATTAAATTACAATTATTCGATGTTATAGGTATGTGAATCACTTTTAGTAGAAAAAAACAATAAGCACACAATCATGAAATTAGCAACTCATGAGTCAACCAACTATCACTAACTCAAACTATATAATTCAGATATAACAATGATAAGTCTATGATGTTTCAATGGAAGNCCAACCAACCAAATAATCAACCAACTATCACTAACTCAAACTATATAATTCAGATATAACAATGATAAGTCTATGATGTTTCAATGGAAGAGAAAAATGAAACAGTAGCTTGTGATGCTGATAGTCTCACTAATAATTCTGTGTGGATGCCGGTACCTACATAAATGAGAAGTTGCAGGGAGATATATCAGTTAGATAGTTATTATTATTTTTGATGTTCCTGAATAACATTTCAGACCAAGTGACACTATGGCAATCGTATCGTTGTATAAACTTTGAGCCTGACAAAATCTATTAGGGTGGTTTGGCTCCGAAGTTGTAAGAATAGATTTTCTCTATGGAACAAAACCTATTTTTAGTTGGTTTCGTTTTTATTGAAAAATCATCTTTCTGCCATGACTGGATTCAAACTTTGTAGTGACGAGGACGACAGCAGAAAAGGTTTGACAATTCTTGAATAATCAATGAACAAATCAGCCAATTTAAATTAACAAACAATAAAGAAACTTCTCTAAACCTTGGCGCAACAGTACGACGCTTCATGTTCATTACATATACATTTCAATTTACAATTCCATTGTATTTTGATAGTTACTTATCATCGAGGTCAAAAGACTGTTTTTAATGAAAAATCATGTTTCCATTTCTCCTACCCAATAATTCATTAAACACGAATTACTGTCAATCACTCACATCATCATTCTTACTTAACTGTCGTTTACCAATCAAATTCCACAAATGATTGAAATCAGAACTTTTTATTTTAAGTAATATTACACTTTTTAGAAACTCCCATGTATGTATGTTTGTATAATTAATTTTGAGCTCTCACATAAAAATGAAATGCAGTACTNATATTGTATTTTTTAGAAACTCCCATGTATGTATGTTTGTATAATTAATTTTGAGCTCTCACATAAAAATGAAATGCAGTACTAATATAATAAGTGTAGTCGTGTCAAAATANCTAATATAATAAGTGTAGTCGTGTCAAAATATTTATATGTAACACGGAAACTGAATCCTTGTATTATTTTTATGAAATTTTAGAGGAAGAAAAAAAAAGAAGTTGTTTTGCTGATGGATTTAGCACCTTTAACGTTATTTATAACCAAGAACTTCCGGATCTATAATAACTCCCACATCAAGTAAGGAAAGGAAGCGGCTACCTAGGCTGTTTTAGAACCTAAATATGAGAGGGTTTTCTGACTCAACTTATCTTTTTCTTACAAAAATGATAGAGATCATTGGCACCCACTGCCTTAATGCTGACATAAAATACAACTGACCTTTCTTTTCGAATGCTTCCAAAGAAAAGAATCAGTTCTCAAATTGAAATTAATATGAATAAGAGAATAAAATATAAAGATAAACGGACATACATCATGACATATCTCTTGCTCAAGTTGCCACAATTCTTTGTCTTCGTCACTTGAGTCAAAAGTATTACCACTGAATAAAGGAAGCATAACAGCTGGGCTAAGGATTGGTCGTCCAATTGAGATTGGCCTCGCCATTCTTGCGTCCGGCCAACGAGAATTGGGACGGGTCAAATCGATTGAATCACATTTAAATAAAATAACAGAAACCTTAGTATTTGAGCTCCTTTGTTTTTTTGTACCTAGAATATTCACTTAACAATCTAATGTAATCAATGCAATTGACAACAAAAAATTTCTCGAGCTCTACTGGTAATTTGAAAATTTGAAACGGAAGTCAGGTGAAAATTCAAATTTAGGTGAAGGAATTTTGAATTCCCTTCATAAGGATTTGAACAACGAATCTCTGCGTGATGTCTTACAAAAACTCTATACCTACAACATATTTTATCATTATTATTGTTGGGAAAATATTTCTAATTTATTATTAAATAATTTAAACAAAATATTATTATGTAATTTAATTTTGTTTCAAGAGGTAACTAAAATATTTTAGAGNTTATTAAATAATTTAAACAAAATATTATTATGTAATTTAATTTTGTTTCAAGAGGTAACTAAAATATTTTAGAGAACTTTTAAAATATTTTAGAAGACTTTTAGAATATCTTACAATACATTCAGTATATTGGAAGAAAATTCTAGAATATTTCAGAATCTTTTTAGGGAACAAGGTTTCTTAAACATTTTATAAAAATTTTGATTGTTTTAGAAGGCTTCCATTATANTTATTAAATAATTTAAACAAAATATTATTATGTAATTTAATTTTGTTTCAAGAGGTAACTAAAATATTTTAGAGGACTTTTAAAATATTTTAGAAGACTTTTAGAATATCTTACAATACATTCAGTATATTGGAAGAAAATTCTAGAATATTTCTGAATCTTTTTAGGGAACAAGGTTTCTTAAACATTTTATAAAAATTTTGATTGTTTTAGAAGGCTTCCATTATACTTTAGAAGAGTTAGATTATTTTAGAATATTTATAGAACATTTTGAACACTATCAATATACATTTTGAAGACTTTTAGAATATTAAAAAATTGTTTTAGACTATCTTGAAAACTTCTAGAATATTTTAGAAANTACATTTTGAAGACTTTTAGAATATTAAAAAATTGTTTTAGACTATCTTGAAAACTTCTAGAATATTTTAGAAAACTTTTCCAATATTTTAGAAGACGCTTAGTATATTTTAAAATATTTTTTAAATACTTTAGACGTCTTCTAGAATTTTTAGTATAATATTTGAATATGTTTAGTATATTTTAGAATTAGAATACTACAGTGCAACCATAATTATAGGAACGATTTGTTTTGTACATTTAACTTTCAATTCAACAATGCTGAAAAACCTGTAACAGGCTTCGTTTAGAGTAAACGACACTGCGGACATATTGAGAATGATTTTCAGACATATTTAATTGTATGACCAAATTAGGCTTGAAAATTGAAAATGAAAGCAGAGAAAGTGGTTAGAATTATTAAGAACTCATTGAATTTAATTGGTTTTGGCCTAGTCTAAAATTGTAAAAGTTTCATTATTAATAGCTAATAATTAATTAACCCTCCCTGAGCAAGAATGAGCTGAAACACTCGCTTCTTCATTGAACCAACCAAGTTACGTAGCAGATTGATCGGAATTTCTGTCCAATTGTCTTTAATTGCAATTTTCAGCTCATTATCACTATGAAATTGCTTCCCGTTGGCATAAACGTTTCTAGCGAGGACGCTCAACAGATTTTCTATTGGATTTAAGTCAGGTGAAAGTGCTGGCCACTTCATGACTGGCATTTGTTGATGCTCAAACCAGTTCATCGTCGATCGAGCCGTATGACAACTTGAGTTGTCTTGCATGCATAATCCATTTCCTTGGCCCAAACGTTCAAAATGTGGCACCAGATAGTTGGTCAGATGACTCTGATAGTCAAATGAGTTTTGCGTAAAGGAACAACGCCAAGGGGAGTCCGTCCATGCTGACTAAAGGCACCCCACATTATATCTGATTCGCCACCCGTGTGTCGCCTAGAAAAAAAAATTTTTTTTTCTTTCTTAGATAGTGCCAATAGTATGCGACATCATTCGGTACGTCTAAGTTAAACTTCTTTTCATCTCTCCAGATAATATTTGACCACTCTTTGTTCAAACATACTCGTCCTTCGTCTCGATTCAGGAGATCTAGTGTGTTGTTAGGTCAATGGAGGTTTGTTATTCAAATTACGGTAGCTTATGTTACAGGATGCGTATAAGACCTTGCGGACAGTTTTCCTTGCATACAAAAATGTTCAAATGTTTCTTTATCTGTGATAATGAAGTACATTGATTGCTGGCTTCTTTCAGAATTAGCCGTTTGTCCCTTGGTGAAATTTTTGCCTTCGAGCCTGTCTTACGTTTTCTGAGCGGATTCTTTTGGCTTTTAAAATAATTGAAGATGCAGCATTTAGTTCTATTCAAGGCTCTCGCAATCTGTCCCAAAGATCGCCCACATTTTTTCAGTATGTGAATTTGCTCCTGTTTATAGTCAGATAGTACTTTCCTTCTTGACATTCTTGGACTAAATTTACAAAATCAACAGAATTGACCATGGTTCTTTATTTTATTCTTTAAAATTACTTGTTTCAGTTCCATTGTGATCCAGCTAATTTTAAAATGTACATACCTGCTTGAATTTTACCGANGTTCGGTTTTATTCACCTAAAGTGGTTTTATTCAGCCCCCTCCTATTTCGTGCGCATTTTTTCTAACACTGGTTGTTAGGTCAATGGAGGTTTCTTATTCAAATTACGGTAGCTTATGTTACAGGATGCGTATAAGACCTTGCGGACAGTTTTCCTTGCATACGAAAATGTTCAAATCTTTCTTTATCTGTGATAATGAAGTACATTGATTGCTGGCTTCTTTCAGAATTAGCCGTTTGTCCCTTGGTGAAATTTTTGCCTTCGAGCCTGTCTTACGTTTTCTGAGCGGATTCTTTTGGCTTTTAAAATAATTGAAGATGCAGCATTTAGTTCTATTCAAGGCTCTCGCAATCTGTCCCAAAGATCGCCCACATTTTTTCAGTATGTGAATTTGCTCCTGATTATAGTCAGATAGTACTTTCCCTCTTGACATTCTTGGACTAAATTTACAAAATCAACAGAATTGACCATGGTTCTTTATTTTATTCTTTAAAATTACTTGTTTCAGTTCCATTGTGATCCAGCTAATTTTAAAATGTACATACCTGCTTGAATTTTACCGACGAATTAGCTTCAAAATTCAGCTTATACAGACCGTTCTTAACAATTGTGGTCACTTTCTCCCTCATATTTTTAATATCCGGACTACTTTATTATCTATCTCATCTTCCAAATCAGACTAAAACTCTTCTCAACTAATTCTAACTGATATTCACCTTATCATACTTGAACTATACTCTGTTTTGACCCATAATTCCGAAATAGTGACCAAAATTTCAATTTTTATAATTATGTATTATTATTATAATATTGTATTTATTTATATTAGAATAGTATTATTTGTTTATATATATATGATTATTTGTATTAGATTCACTGTATTAGAATATTTTTAAAATATTTGAGAAAATTTATGGAAATTTTTACAAGATTTTCAGAATATTATATTTTAACTTTTGAAAGTTAGTATTTTGTAGTATTTTATAGTAATTTAATTTTTTAGAATGTTTAGAAGAGTTTTTGAATAGTTGAAAAGAATTTTATAATTAAGAACTAAAAAGTGATTGAGACCTATACCCTAGTTTATCCATCATCTTTCCCGATGCCCATGTCACAGGGGTAAGGGGTGAGTGGTGGTGTTTTTACTAGGTCCCGTACACGTGCTTTGGTTTCTTACTTCTTCCTGATTCGAAAATTTATTTATTTTTACGTGAATATTTTGATAAAGTTTGATTTCCGAATTATTCGATATGTCCGGTAAAAGAAGAAGCAATCAATTACCCAATAATTTACCCCAACTCCAAAATTTAATCAAGCGTGACTCAGAAAGTTACGAGGAAGAATTTTCTCAGCAGTATGCACACTTTAAGGCACAGTTTCAAATATTTCTTCTGCGCCCTGACAAGTTTAGTAAATATTTAGACGAATTGGTAATTTTTCTGGCTCAAGTCGCTCAATGTTATCCAAAGGCGCTGAGTTCATATCCCCGTGACCTAATGGTTACGTTGGAAAAGTATAGCATAGTTTTGGATTCAGAAATTCGCATGGTAAGATTATATAACACTGCGTTACCTTATGTATTTCTTGACCTTGTTTATAACTTACTAGACGATGTGCAGGGCATTAGTATTGATGCGAAACAAGAACCTATTGGATCCAACAACTTTAATATCACTATTTTTCAAACTGCTTCACTGTCAAGACAGAAACCTGCGGAAGTTTCTGGAGACACATATACTTACGGACATTAAGAACGTTAACTCGAAGCACAAAAATGTTAAATTAAACACGGTTAGACACTTTTGAATAATTGTATAGCTTTTTCTATGACTAACTGAAATATTCTTTTAGGTACTTCAAAATTTCATGTTCCAAATGATTCGTGACAGCAATGTAAAAGCTACAAAGATGTCACTGAGCATCATGATAGAACTCTACAGGAAAAATATTTGGAATGATGCAAAAACTGTCAATGTCATTGCAACAGCATGTTTTTCTAAAGTTACTAAGGTGATGGTCTCCGCACTTCAGTTCTTTTTGAATGCAGAAGCAAGTGGGAATAAATCTGATAGTGATAGTGACGACGACGCACCAAATGCCAAAGATGTGATAATGGCGAATCGTGTCAACAAGAAGACGCGGAAGAGAGACAAGAATTTGGCCAAAGTGAAGTCAGTGATTAAGAAAAAAAAGAACAAAGACAAGGCTCCCAATTTTAATTTTTCTGCTCTCCATCTCATTCATGATCCACAGGGAATGGTTGAAAAATTGTTCAAGCAAATGGAATCCATGAATGAGCGATTTGAAGTAAAAATTATGATTCTTGATCTCACATCTCGACTCATTGGCACTCATCAGCTCATTCTCCTTAACTTCTACCCTTACATCAAGCGGTTCATCCAACCACATCAAAGGGATGTAACGAAGATCCTGCAATTTGTTGCCCAGGCTGCACATGACATGGTGCCTCCTGATGCTCTCGAAGGTGTTTTAGATGCTATTGTTAACAATTTTGTAACAGAGAGAAATTCAGGAGAAGTAATGGCAGTAGGACTGAATGCAGTTCGTTCTATCTGTTCTCGCTGCCCACTTGTCATGAGCAGAGATTTGCTTCATGATTTGACAGAGTATAAATCCTACAAGGACAAGAGTGTCATGATGGCGGCTAGGGGATTAATACATCTTTTCCGTGACATCAACCCGATGTTACTACAGAAGAAGGATAAGGTAATATAATCACTCTGAGCTTAAATCAACTCCAAATTATTTCTTTTTTGTTTAACATAGTAACTTAATCTTCATTAATGATTCGATTTCAATTCAATGATACATGATTTATTTGGTTTAGTTCAAAGGCTACAGAAGGAAAAAAAATGAAACTATTGCATTTTAGAAAAAAGAGGAATATGAATTCATAAATTGCAAATGGCAAATCTAAAAGAATCCAAGTTGGCGGGATACAAATTGCCCACTCTAATTGCCGTTAGTACAATTAGACTAATTCACTCACTTTGTTGAATTTCAGGGTAAGCCAACACTCGCCACACTCGAAAAGGAACCCAAACAGTTTGGTGAGGTGGATGCCAAAGACTACATCCCTGGAGCAGAGATTCTTCTACGTGAAGACAACGATGTAAGCAAAAATTTTATTATTTGATAAAATATATAGAGAAGTTATAATGTGCGTTTCGAAAGGCGAAAATACGGCCTACGAAAATAAAGCCTGAGAAAATATTGCCTGGAAAATAAGGCCTATAGAAAATACAGTCTCACTTAAAATTATTTTTATAATTGTGGGAAGGATATACAAAGAATCCTTCCCACATATTCTTATATGAATTTAGCATTAAATCGACCATTTTAAAATAAATCAGCCATGTTTGGCCGATTTATCGGCTGATTTTCTTCCCCACTTTTTGTTTTAGTTCTAGAGCAACGGACTCTAAATATATTAGTGTAAAAATTTATTTAACGTAACCTTTCAATTAATTTTGGAATTCAATTAACTTTTAAAAAGTTACTGTAACTGTAAAAAGTTTTTACAGTTCGAAACTAAAATTTAATTTAGGAAGGTTATGATGAAGGAATACGAATTACTCGGCTATGTCTGGATTCATACTTCTAGACGACCTAACAACCTAACAATCGGTCTCCAATTAAATGTGCTAAGATCGATTCCTATTATTAGGCACTTATTTAAAATTATGACGCATTGAAATCGGCCGATATCTGTATCTCCCATATTTTTATCTAAATCGGCATCGGCCAAAAAGTTGACATCGGTCGATCCCTAACTTTAACACTGGTTATATAATTTACACAAAGTTACATTCAAAACACGGATCCAACTAATTCCTCTTACCGAGTCTCAATCATATTTTGGTAGTAGTAAGGCAGTGGAGTGGTTGCTGATACACTCTGGGATAATCGTTCTTATCTTAGGTTTAAAAACCCCGCGTATACTTGCCACATTTAGGCTTTCAAAACAGCATCAGCAAACCCNCGTTCTTATCTTAGGTTTAAAAACCCCGCGTATACTTGCCACATTTAGGCTTTCAAAACAGCATCAGCAAACCCTGCCTTACTTTGATCCATATTTTAAATTATAGTGCAACTATCAACAAGACAGTAGCATTTAAATTAACACAGGATAGGACTATGAGATTATTAAAAAGAATTTATCTTTGAAGTTCAATTTTCTCTAATCCTAATTCATATTTCAATTAGTGAATAGCTAAAGTACACTCTCTATATCACGTATTTTCTAAATGACGTATTTTCTTTAGGTCTTATTTTCTATAGGCTGTATTTTCTATAGGCCGTAATTTCACAGACCATATTTTCGTAGGCCGTGTCTTCATAGAACCCGAGTTTTCACATGTAATTTTTACTGAATTTCTTATTTATTAGGAGGAAAAATCAGAGTCCGACTCGGCATGGGAGGATGAAGACGACGATAGTGACAATGAGGACGGGGAAGACTGGGTTAATGTGTCTCATTCTGAAGACGAAACAGAAGGTGATGACAAAGGAGAGAAGAAAGATGGTGTTAGCTTGAATCCAGAAGTTCGAAAGGACTTGGCTGCAAGAGTCACAGAATCAAGGATTCTTACGGATGAGGATTTCANAAAGATGGTGTTAGCTTGAATCCAGAAGTTCGAAAGGACTTGGCTGCAAGAGTCACAGAATCAAGGATTCTTACGGATGAGGATTTCAAGAAAATTGAGACGCTCCAGTTACAGAAAGAAGTTTTATCAGCTCGGAAAGGGAGTGCAAAGAAGCGGAAAGCCACAGATAGTCCTTACAACTCAACAACCTCGTAAGCTTAAGCTTCAAATCGCTAACTGGATTAGGTAATTCAATATAACAATTTTCAGGAGTGAACTCGTGGNTCGTAAGCTTAAGCTTCAAATCGCTAACTGGATTAGGTAATTCAATATAACAATTTTCAGGAGTGAACTCGTGGATTTGGCAAGTATTGAAATGATACACAAGAAACGTCGACATGACAAAGATTCTCGACTGGACACTGTGATGGTAAGCAATTTAAATGATTTTGATATTTGATTCTTACTAATAGGAATACGTCTGCAACCAGTAATGTAAATTATTGCTAAATTGCAGAAAGGGAGAGAAGGTCGTGAGAAGTTCAATCGAAAGAGAGGCAAAATGAATCCGTTTGCGAGTACGTCTGATAAGGAGAAGCAGAAGAAAAAACCCTTCATGATGATTCGGAATAAGCTGAAAAAAACAAAGAAGCGATCTTTCAAGGAACAGCAAATTTCGCTCCGTAAGGCTCTTCTCAAACAGAAGAAGCTTATAAAATAAGTTTCCATTCGATTAATAATTTCCCAGTTCCAGAAGAGTTTTTGTTTCCAAGACTGCGCCGGCTAAGTAAGGAAATACTAAATAAAAATTATTAAAATTTGAACTCTGGTTGATAATATGGAAGGCTTGGATTCGAATTTCGAATTACAAGAATTACATTAGAGACCCCAATGTAGTTCATTCCTTTCACTACCATCGAAGCTTNATTCGAATTTCGAATTACAAGAATTACATTAGAGACCCCAATGTAGTTCATTCCTTTCACTACCATCGAAGCTTTCTTTCTAGAACCATAAACCCTAAAATTACTAATTGTCCAGAACTCATTTCACTGTGTAAGCAATTCCTTTCTGAAATTATATAACTCAACGTCATCTGCNATTCGAATTTCGAATTACAAGAATTACATTAGAGACCCCAATGTAGTTCATTCCTTTCACTACCATCGAAGCTTCCTTTCTCATCTTTCTAGAACCATAAACCCTAAAAGTACTAATTGTCCAGAACTCATTTCACTGTGTAAGCAATTCCTTTCTGAAATTATATAACTCAACGTCATCTGCTCTCCTTTCCCAACCTGGAATGGACAATGTCCATTTTATTATGAATATTATTAAAAAAGGATGAGAAGTTTGCATTCAAATGTCAACTTCCAGATAGAGTAAAGTAAGGTTTATGCTGCTAGCAAGGATAATAAGACTCGTCGCGTCGGATTTTGAAGTTAAGAGTCCAATTTTTTAGAAACAGGTAGGTGAAAGGAGTTCAAAATTTTATTGAAGTGCTTTCTAATTGCTAAATTAATGGTCGTAAAGGTGAAAAGAGAGATAGTTAATGTGGAATTGAAATTGGAACAGAACTTATTACATTATCGTACACTCAATATAAAAACTCGACTTGNGAAATTGGAACAGAACTTATTACATTATCGTACACTCAATATAAAAACTCGACTTGTAAAGCAAAAACTGCTCATAGTTTTCCTATTTAAGATATTTGTAAATTTTTTACCACAAATTTTTTGCAAAATATTCAAACTGGTAATTATTTTTTTTTTAATTGTTTTTTTCACGTAATTTAATAATAACACAAATATGGGGAATTTACTTGTAATTAAATTAGAAGTAATCACATTACGTAATCCAATTACATTTTTGTAATGGATAATATTGGTAAGCATTGTAGTTTGCAAGACACAATGTAATTGAGAATTTGTTATAAAATTTAATGAAATTACATTTTCAATTAGAATTTATTGAATCACTATTAACATTAATATACAGTGTTTCTCGTTCCAAGTTTACAATCTTCTTTGATTTTTACTAAGCTTTTTAGAATTTGTATAAAAAGATAAAACAATATTTCAAGTTTTTAGAATTTTTAATTTATTTTGAAGTAAAAGTAATTTGTAATTTGTAATTTGTAATTTTGAATTTTGAATTTTGAATTTTGAATTTTGAATTTTTAANAGTAAAAGTAATTTGTAATTTGTAATTTGTAATTTTGAATTTTGAATTTTGAATTTTGAATTTTGAATTTTTAATCAACGCCCACCTATTGTTAGTAGAATAATATTTACATAATGGAGGGAAGGACTCCATTATTGAAGTAGAAAAAATGTTATATTTTTTTTTCAAAATTTCTAAAAAAAAAACTACATTTGAATACTTTTCTCTTTCTGTTGTCTTAGAAGAATAATAACAAGTAGGAAAGTAAGGNACCAACGCCCACCTATTGTTAGTAGAATAATATTTACATAATGGAGGGAGGGACTCCATTATTGAAGTAGAAAAAATGTTATATTTTTTTTTCAAAATTTCTAAAAAAAAAAACTACATTTGAATACTTTTCTCTTTCTGTTGTCTTAGAAGAATAATAACAAGTAGGAAAGTAAGGAAGGGGTAATTAGTTGTGACAATTATGTTGACAGGTGTGAATTTAAAATTTAGGAAGAGGATCTTGTTTATTGTGAGAATAATCTGGGAGTGGAAGGTTTTAAAATTTGGTATGTTCAACTTTCCATAATTTGTAAAAAAAGTGTAAAATTTTATAATATTCTTTTGTTTGCGGAGTATTATAATTTGGGAAAGGTGGGTTTGGAAAGAAGAGTCTGAGTTGCAGCTGAGTGCATGGAGTGGGAAGGGTTTTCACAGACTCTTGATCAGTTCTCCAATATCATTCCCAGTGGAAGGAAGTGATTCGGAGAAAGTGTTCCAGTTTTGTACTTAGGTAACAGGACTTTTATAATTTAACTTATTACAATTTAACCAACACCAACTCATTTATGTAATAACCAATGACAATCAGTCATCCACCAATTCGTCCAATTTTTAAAAAAGTCTAAATATTTTTACACCACTCTAATAATCCTGCCGAAATTTTTTTATTTTTTTTCCATAAAGAAAAAGAAAAAGAGACTCCTCCAGAAGAGAGATTACTATAACTCTCATCATAAGTCAGTGTGGGTTATGTATAAATATTTTGGCAAATGGGAAAAAGAGTTAAGTGTTTGGATTGGAAAGCACGAGGAAGAGACAGAAGTTTGGCACAATAGTGAGAGTAAGGTATAATAGTGGTTGTTGAACTTTTTGCAAAACTTTTTTTTTTGCAGAGATTAACTATGTGAGAGATTTGGAAGCTGGAGAAGAAGAGAAGGAGTTGAGTGATCCAGTCCAATTTGTCCTGGGTAAAGAATTAGCCCAATTGTCATAAATCTTCTTTGGTTCTCACTGTGCTAAAAAAAAGTCTACGAGAATACACGGAGTATTCATTTATAAGGTAAGTACATTGGCCTTTTGATGGTCGTTGACCTTCTCCTATATAACGATATTTACTCTCGAAAACTCTCCATCTCTACTCTACTTTTCCTTTCCTATCTTCTATCCAACCCCTTCCCATTCTCCTGACTCAATTATAACACTTCCTCGTCAAAGAACTATTTACCAAATTATCAAACAAACCTAATCCAACAAAACAAAAACAAATTTTTTTTTTTTACCCAAAAAAAAANCTATTTACCAAATTATCAAACAAACCTAATCCAACAAAACAAAAACAAATTTTTTTTTTTTACCCAAAAAAAAACATTTGTTTTAAAAGAAACAACTTTAACCAGGAACTACTTATTAATACACTTATAGCAAGGTTCNCTATTTACCAAATTATCAAACAAACCTAATCCAACAAAACAAAAACAAATTTTTTTTTTTTACCCAAAAAAAAAAAACATTTGTTTTAAAAGAAACAACTTTAACCAGGAACTACTTATTAATACACTTATAGCAAGGTTCCACTTTGCTAAATTTACATAATCATTTTGATTTTCCATTGTTTGTTACTAATAAATATAATTTGAAATAATTATTGTATAAGTTAAAACTTTATAAGACTTGACCTCTGATCAAATGAGCCTTTGGAGTTATCTTCCCTGATTGAGCTCTTTNACTACTTATTAATACACTTATAGCAAGGTTCCACTTTGCTAAATTTACATAATCATTTTGATTTTCCATTGTTTATTACTAATAAATATAATTTGAAATAATTATTGTAAAGTTAAAACTTTATAAGACTTGACCTCTGATCAAATGAGCCTTTGGAGTTATCTTCCCTGATTGAGCTCTTTTCTTTATTACATCTTCCATCTGTTTCTTTTGATTACACAATACTGTAACGGACTTTTTGCAAATTTTGATTTGACTCTTCAAACTTTTATCTAGTTTCTTTCCTAATCTAAACATACCTACTGTTGTTATCCTTGTGCTCACTTAAATAAGCTTGTCGTAATTCTTAAATAACATTTAGGAACTTATTTTATCCATCTAAGTATAATAACAATTGGAGACCTAATGGGTCATGAGAGTGATAAAAATTACTGGGTAGTATGGGACTTTGGAATAAGACTAAACTTTCTTCTTTTTCTAATTCAATAATGATTCGTAGTAATTTCCTTTCTTTGGATTCTCATTTCTCAATTTGAAGTGTCCAAGTCGATGGAACGTCTACCGATGATGAGTAATTAGAGAAGTGAGAATGATTATAATTCTCATTTGTAGCAGAAGTGGGAAAAGTTTTTCGGTCTTTTGTATATACTGTGAAGGTTTACGAACTCGCGGATCGATACTTTGCTTAGTAAGTTTTTTTTTTTTGCGAGACTGGAGAAACCCCTGGTAACAAGTTTCTCCTCAGTGCAGGTAAGGAAAGAGGCGTCCTTTCACTATTCTACTTCCTCCTTTCCTCAACTGCTAGCCCCCCTTCAGTATGCCAAAAAGCGCATTTCCGCATCACATGGAATTAACTACTTTAGAACTTAAGTCTGCATAGTGTCAAGATAACTCCTAGGCTCTCCTGTTCTTTTTCCAATTAACTCTTACTTAAAAAGTAAATCCTATAACTCTTTTCCAGTCACTCTTTCAGTCCTCCTAACTAATTCAGACTATAATGAAAAATTAGAATAACTAATTCAATTTATTCTATTCTCAAGAACTTTCAAAGATTTTAATATGCATTGAGTCCAGAGTGCAATTGCAAACTATTATTCTAATCAATGCGTATGGATAGATGCGTTCAATTCTCCACGTGTTAGGTTTTTAGCTAAGGAAGTTTAGTTGGAATAATGTCTCAGTTTTCTTAACTTTGACAGGATTTAAAAATCATTGAAGGGTTTTGTAGATCCAGACTTTCCAAAAAATTTCCCACTATATCTCGAATTTGAGTTATGGTATAGAATATATATTTATTTTTTTGGGTTTTTGTGCGTATTATTGGCATGGATGAGCTTTTTGGGAAGACAGCTGATTGTAATAGGGGTTCAATGACCAGTCTTACACACTCAAGACTCAAGAGAGCAAGATAGACAGACATCTCGGCACAGAGATTTCCCTTATATTCCCCAAACGCAGAGGATTTGCAGCAGAAGGAAAACGCAGAGGCGAGACCACTGCCAAAAAATCATCCTTTCATCTTTTCAACTCCTTTATGCTTATTTTTGCAAAAAAAAAAAAAAATCTCAAAGAATCTCTCTCCTGGTTTTTATAAATATTACGCAATGGAGGAGGCGTGAGGAAATTGAAACCGAAAAGATTACGCATCCAAGACATACTGCTGGACGCACCGGAGAGTTTCCGGTTTTTTTTTTACTTAAAGCACATGTTCATTATCAAAATTTATCATATTTCATATATAATGTATGGAAACTGTGATGTTTTGGACATGATTTGCACATAGCTGTTAAGATATTATATCCTGAAACGGAGATTTTTTTTCTTAGAATCCTTCAGGTTGTACACTTATAGATAGGATTCGAGGAAGGTTTTTCTTCTTCCGTACTTAAATTCTTAAAGAAAGGATAGAAAATTTCAAACACCCGCTTAAAGATTTATGTGTGCCCTTTGTTTTTGAGAATTTGCAAAAGTGGGGTGATAGGTTGTTGGATAGAAATCTGTGATGAAGAGTACGAGTGTGTCCTGAATCTTTTTGGGTGATGAGAATTCGCAAATGCGGGTGTTGGATGATATTTTATTTGGCTGATGATGCGGTTGGATCCGAATTTTTTTTTTTTTTTTTGAGATCCGCCAACACACCAGTTGATTGGAGAGTTTTCTGGAGATGATGATAACCCTTTAGTAGCACTTTCTGCTCAAAATAAAACCTGCCACGTGTTGGATTTAATAACAGGCACACATTCAGGACGCACTTCCGTCCTTTTCTTTCCTAAATCTATTATCATTTGAAACTAAAAAATAAAATCCAAGACAGAAAACACTGAAGGGAGTTATAGAAAATCAAAGAAATCATCCTCATTTTGACCTCTCTCCATCTTAATTTCGACCATCATCATTGACCTTTTTTCATGTCTTTTCTATTCCAAAATCCAAATAACTTTCCTTTAATCATTCTTCACCTTAATTTCATTCAAATTCTTTTTGTCATTTTCTCAAATTTGTTTTTATATCTACCAGAAGCTTTTCTCCTTTATGTTTGTCATTTTTTTTTTTTTTTTTTGGTTTGGAAAATTCTTCAGACACTTATTACTAATTTCCCTTCAAAGGACACTAAATGCAAAAAGACGTGGAGGATTTTGGCAAAGCAAAATTTTTCATATTGAGGTTTTTTTTGTTGGTAAAAAAAAATTTTTTTTTTCTTCTATTTTGTTGTCTCTTCTGTCTTACAGAATAGAGTTGTCTTTTTCCATTTATCATGAAATGATAAAAATGGGAGACATAAAGAGAATCCCTTTTGGAATTATACTCCTTAAAAAGGGAAAACTTCAAAGTGGAATAATGGGAATAATGTTTTGCCATGTGCCTCTTGTCTCTACCTCTAAATTTACTAGAGACTACCTGAAGGAAAATCCTTTTGCTAAATCCATAATTCATCATTACCTTCAACTCAATCATTTTGATTTAGTCTCGTCTGACGAGATTCTAAAGACATAGAGTTGAGATGGTAAATCTTTCCGAAATCGGTTTTTTTTTGGTTTCAAGACCAAGATCCTTTAATCCGAGAGAATCTTGGTGGGTAGATAATTTTTTGTTTCTGTAGTCAGAATGTGTCTAGTAAGTTGTAGAGGGCCATTGAACTTCGATACGTTCATTCATTCATCCAGAAGAGCTCTTCCTCTCCCCCCTCCCCTCCCCTCCCTTCCCTTCCCCAAATCTTATGGAACCACTTCCAACCCCTCCCTCCGCCTCTTATGGATTACTCTAATCATAATCCTCAACTTTCTCCACTTCTTCCGCAAGTATTATTATTTTCCCTCTAGGATTTCATGGAACTCACCGTTTCATCAACTCTTTCATTTTTAGCTCAGCTCTTTTGCAAAACACAAAAAAAAAGTGCGTTGGTTGCGTTGTTAGAAGAGACGATTCTGAGTACATTCACCCAAAACCAAAGCGTCTGTGAAACATTTTTTTTTTGAATGACGTCAAGAAAGTTGCGTTTTCTAAAAATGTACCACTAAAAGGTGAACATATAGAGGTGACGAGAACGGTCTGTTAAGAATGAATTATGTCTCTACTATAGTAGATATTATAGTCTGATTTTATAACCTATGGATGAACTTTTGGTCATATTTTCCAGATTTGAGATTAAATCCGTCACTTTTATTGTCAACAAATGAAAGAGGTTGGGGTTTTGGGTGTTAATTTATGTCATTGAGATGCTTCATCCGTTGTTCCAAACAATCCATAAATGGATTCGGCGTCTTATTAGGCGAAAAGTTTTTTTTTTTTTTTTTTTTTTTGCAGATTGCATAATTCTTCTCCAGCTGCAACGGTTAGACATTATTCATTTTGCGGAAACTATGGCTCTTGACTTTGGGGAAGTGCTTTAGTTTGTCTGAATTATGAACAGGTCGGATTTATCTAATCTTTTTTTTTTTTTTTTGTAAATGTGTTCCATTCCAAACCCTGTCACTCTGTTGTGATTCCCAGTCCACTGAACTCTACGTCTGACGTTTTCGCACTTCTATTTGCACATGGGAACCTATTACTCAACTCCTTTCGTTTTTTTTATCCGATTCTATATTCAAAGTTTGAATTTGGGTTGAGATTGGAGAGAGCATGGTAACTTTAGTTTAATAAGTGTTAATGGAATGGTTTAATTTTGCTAATATATCATTATGACTTGACCTCTCTTTTCGAACTTAACTTTAAGTAATGTGGAAAATCAAAACTTTTGGAATGAGATGAAGTAGAGATAGGTGTTTTTTATGGAAAGTATTGATAAATTGGGATAAAAAATTGGTAGAGAATTCATCTCTGGAATAATTATGGGTTGATTAGGAGTGAGTTAAGAATTAGATTGGATAGAATATTTGAGTTTAGGGATAAGGTGTGTCAACAGATGTAGAATTAGACGATGTCGAGGGGATTCTCAGGGTATTGTACTCCAACTCTTATATATTCCTTCGCACTGTTGTCATTTCAGTCCACTGAACTCTGCTACGGCTTTTCGGAAGAATCCGAGAGTTTTTGCACCATGTCGTTTTCTCGGTCCCTAAAGGGATTTTGCGAATTTCCCTAATGGCAAACGAATAATGGGCCAAGAGATTTCAACTCCATTACACTTTCCAATAGAATTTTATCATATAATAATCCAATGAGAATTTGGAGTTAGGCTGCTCGTTGATTCGGTAGATTTAATTTTTCTAAAATTATCAACCAACAACATCATAACTGAAATATATAACTTGCAAACTGCATTCATTATTTCACGGAAGGAAGTAGATATTCATAGATAAAATTTGATATATCAATTAATAATATTTGTTAATTAGTACAAAATTGACTAAATAAATTTAATTAATTTTTAGTTAAATTTGATCTATTCTTTCCGGTTCGGAATTTAATTTTGTTAAAAATTAAAGAATTTTTTGCATGTCTTCACAATGCAAGAGTGTTTTTACTCCATTTACTAAAAGGTTGGTCTACGGGATTCTAAAAAAATTTCTTACACTTTGTTTGATAAATTGAGATGAAACAAGAGGAGATAAAAAAATGGAAAATGTTGAGTGAGATGTTAAATAATAGTAAAAATAATATAATAAATTTCATATTCAATTTCTCCAGATTGTAAAAATTAATGCTTATTAAATATTTCCAATGTATTTGTTGGATTATATGCTGATTTGTTTTGGATAGATCCGGAAGAATTAAAATTCGCAATGACATTGTTCTTCAATTTTCAACAATAGTGATGGTGATGGTGATTGATAGTGAATGTTGTTTACTGCTAGGATATTGGAAATCTCTACATAATCAATATTACGAAGACCATTTGTTGTTCTTCCTTGTCAATGACACAGATGGAATTCTTTTTTTTACGTATGACATTGGCGAATCTATAACTTTTCCTCAAATTTTTGCTTATTCCATACCTGGTGATGATGAATATTCAGCAAGTTAAATTAGGATATTTTAACTCTTGGATTTGAGTCATCGTATATCGTCTCGTAAAGCTTTAGTTTCTGTGAAAAAAAAGTGATAATTGACCTTTGACAAGAAAGTCTTATTGTAAAGGTGATATTTGACCCATAAATTCTCATTGGTTAGTTCTGCCTCTGAGAGTTCGAAGAATAGAATCTTGATCCTGAATCTTTGATTGTTGTCGTGAGAAATTTCAAGGAATTCAATCAGTCACCTTCGCCCTCACCCTGAGGATTGTTAGTACGCAGGAGGTAAATTTTCGTCTCATTATGTTTCCATTGGTGCAAATTTTTTTTTTACCTATTTGGTAGTGTTGCGAATTTCTAAATTTTCTATCATCCTTGAATTATTATAATTTCTGTCCCGGTTTCATCCAGAATTTTCTTTTCACCTCCAGTTGATATGTAAATTAAGAAGGGGATTTTTTTTAGCAACTTGAGGGTCAAAAATCAGAATTAATAATTTTTCCGAATTCTGATATGTACATATTAATAAAAATGAAAATGTCCTCTATGGATTCCTTAGTGAAAAGCTTTTATACCAAAATCGTGAGGAAAGTTTTGGGATTTGAGAGATTTTTGATCCATCGTCATCTACAATATGAAGAAACTCAATTTTCAATTTTCATGATTTTTTATATAGTTTTTATAATAATAATTTAGTCGTATCTTATATAAGAGATTTTTTTATCTCTTTTTGCGTCCACTAATTTTAATAAAATTTCATTATTGTAAGAATCAAGACTCATCTTTCATTTATTTTTCCCCTGAAATACAAAGTTTAGACAATGTGAGAGAGTTTGTATTTGACAATGTCAAGAATACTCGAGTGTCTTATTAAATGAAAATATACTGATTGAGTAGGTGTTTGAAGGTAAATGACATTGAGACAAGCAGAGAGGAGGGAAATATGAAATGGATTGAGTCCAAGTTCAGGCCGAAGGTGAGTCAGAATTCCTTTATTAGCACTTCATTATGAAATGAACGTGTGGGTTCATTATGACGGCCTTAATCATAGTCTATCTAAGTTAATTGTACAGTGGAAGGAGTCCTGGACATCATAATTCAGACACTTTTCCTACTTACTTTAGATAGCTACAGACGGAAAACTGAAAAGTACATTGGGGTTTAAGTATAAATTATATTTGGCGGGAAAAGGCCAAGGGGAAATAAATACACCATTCCACGGAACGTCAACACTGCTTTCTTAGCTTTCTCTAATTTACTCTAGCTGTTCAATAATCTATTTTCCCTTCTTTTTCGGTGATGGTTTCTTTTCCGACAAACACAACTTATATTTGAACCGTAGGGTATTAGGCACTTTCAATTATAATCGTCATGAAAGTTTATAAAATTTATACAATTTTGAAACTCACGTAAATCCTTCTCAGACCAGTTTGCGTTTTCATTCAACAAGATTATAATAGAATTTAAAATTTTTATCTTCCGAAAGGGGGAAGCTTTCAAAAAGATTTCAATTCACAAGTTTTCCCACTGTTCATCAAAGAGTTTTATTGTAACTTTAAATTTCACAATTGACCACGTGAGCATTCAGAATGACGTCAACTGGGCTTATAATCCAGATAAACTATAAATTTTTTGAACTTTATAATGTTTGGCAACATCACAAACTATCACTTTTTATAAATTTCATAAACTATAAATTTTGAATTATTGTATTGCCTATTGTATGGCAGTAAAAGTGATGCAGATTTTTCTCTACAAAATCCATAACTTTTATAAACTTTGTAATTGATTATAAAATGAAAAGTGTCTATTAACTTTCCTTTCTTTAAAGCCTTGCTCTTAAGATTTATAAAGTTATTTTACGTGAAATAAAAAAATTGTNTGCCTATTGTATGGCAGTAAAAGTGATGCAGATTTTTCTCTACAAAATCCATAACTTTTATAAACTTTGTAATTGGTTATAAAATGAAAAGTGTCTATTAACTTTCCTTTCTTTAAAGCCTTGCTCTTAAGATTTATAAAGTTATTTTACGTGAAATAAAAAAATTGTAGTCGATATGGTTGAATTATTTAAAGACAGTTTAAATGAGGGTGGTATCGTATCGTGGTATCTCATCCGTATCGTAACGGGAGATACGATACGACGTAAAGATACGATACTACTCGACAGTTTAAAATGAAGTGATGATATCTCATTGTAGTATCATACCTATTTCCAAATGAACAAACTAAATTTTGTAAAAAAAAAGTTAAGGTTAACTTGGATGTCGTGGCCAAAGCTGATGAGAACAAAAAATTGGTGTCACATTCGACACCAGATGGTCAATTGCAATTGAAATTAAATNAAAAAGTTAAGGTTAACTTGGATGTCGTGGCCAAAGCTGATGAGAACAAAAAATTGGTGTCACATTCGACACCAGCTGGTCAATTGCAATTGAAATTAAACNGAGAACAAAAAATTGGTGTCACATTCGACACCAGATGGTCAATTGCAATTGAAATTAAATTAAAAATAAACAATTAATCTTCAAAACAAACAAATGAAAACAAAGTTCAACAAAGTTTTTGAATTTTATGTTGATGTGCTGCAGAAAACTACATTATGTGTGAAATTTAAATATATTATGCGGCATTCACAAAAAAAATTATACGATATTATGCAAGGTGATTTAAAAGTTTATATTGACTTTCTGATGAGAATCAAAACCTTTAAGAATTTGTGTGCGTATATATGAGCAAGACGGACGTTCCTTTATCGAATATTAATTGAAGTAGAGCCATGATTTTCAAAAATTTAGTTTCCCCGACAAAAAAAACGCACCCAGATATTGCTAGATTTTACAAAATTTTTGAAATAAAATTGGAGNAAACAAAGTTCAACAAAGTTTTTGAATTTTATGTTGATGTGCTGCAGAAAACTACATTATGTGTGAAATTTAAATATATTATGCGGCATTCACAAAAAAAATTATACGATATTATGCAAGGTGATTTAAAAGTTTATATTGACTTTCTGATGTAAATCAAAAACTTTAAGAATTTGTGTGCGTAAATATGAGCAAGACGGACGTTCCTTTATCGAATATTAATTGAAGTAGAGCCATGATTTTCAAAAAATTAGTTTCCCCGACAAAAAAAACGCACCCAGATATTGCTAGATTTTACAAAATTTTTGAAATAAAATTGGAAAAATATGTTCAATATATAAAAATCGTCAATTTGTTTGTATTTAAACAACAATTTGCTTTCACTATGGTATAAAATGTACTAAAATCTGTAAAAGTGAGACGCAAAATAAATTATGCGTTTACGTTGTGATTGTGCGTTATTATGGAAATTAACATTGCTTTAATCGAGTCCATTTTTCATAATTCGTGAAGATCCAAAGTATCACAAATTAGTGTTGCTTGGCTGCGATTATGCAAATGCATATAACTATTCTTGTTTTGGCAGGTGGATTTGGTAAAGTGAGATTTGATTCAGATCTCCCTCCGTATCTTATCTATTCCTACGGAGGATACGACCCCGTATCTCATGCCGTGGTATCGTATCTTATAATAAGTGGTATCGGTGGGCGGAATAAGATACGATACTACGACTCATATAAAACTCTCTATGAGATAATACTTTACGAAAAGNAGTATCACAAATTAGTGTTGCTTGGCTGCGATTATGCAAATGCATATAACTATTCTTGTTTTGGCAGGTGGATTGGGTAAAGTGAGATTTGATTCAGATCTCCCTCCGTATCTTATCTATTGCTACGGAGGATACGACCCCGTATCTCATGCCGTGGTATCGTATCTTATAATAAGTGTTATCGGTGGGCGGAATAAGATACGATACTACGACTCATATAAAACTCTCTATGAGATAATACTTTACGAAAAGNTTATCGGTGGGCGGAATAAGATACGATACTACGACTCATATAAAACTCTCTATGAGATAATACTTTACGAAAAGTATTGCTAAACTTTAGATAGCTACACTAACCTATTTTATACTACTAAAGATAAATTTCCTTCATTAATTAAATATTTCCTTCAGATATGCGTCGGTTCCTTCCATACAATACCATACCTAATAATTCCTGAAGTAAATAAAATAGTTTTAAAGATATACACATAGAGGCGCATAAACGTGGGTACATGGTGGTAATGAGAATGAGATAGGAGGTCGCATTTCTAAAAAAAATTTTGTACACAGTTTTTTGAGTTCAAACTTTCTTTATGTAGCCATGTTTATGCGCCTCAGTGTAGTGATAACTATCTAAATCCGAGTGAAAGTTTACAAAAGTTAAAAAAATTTCTGATTAGTTTAATAAGTTAAAATTTAAATAATTAAATGGAAGATGGTGATATAAGAGTTGTAGGTTGTTTAGTATTTTTTCCAGAGGAGTATAATATGTAAAGGAATGAGATGAGGTTATGCGGGTAAAGACGGCGTGGCTATGGCTTGTGTGGTGACTACCTTGGCGTGAGGGCGTCTGGTATTGGTTCTTACTTGAGAGCCATATAGGCAGACCCCAGGTGAGTCGAAGGAGACGACCTTTGGCTTTGGGAATGAGAGAAGGTCACTTCGAGGTGAGGTGCGAATGAGGAATAGTTAGATTGAGAGAGGCTCGCTTCGATATGCTCGTTCCACTTGACACTGAGATTATTCAGATTACTCTCGTTCATTGTCATAGGCAAGGCAAATCCAATTGCTCAATCTTAATTGACTCATCTGGGACTCTAGGCTCATCAACTATCTTCTTATTAGCCAATAGTCTTTCAACCATTTCCTCTCTCAAACAAACCTAGGAAATAATTTAAATATCCATGAGTAAGAGGGAGAGGAGACTAGACCTTTGAGGAGCACTTTATCCAGATGGCACTCCATCTAGATAAATTTTCCTTCTCCAATAGCTCTTGAGTGGATTTCCTAATACATTGTCGAACTAAACGGAAGTGAATGTTTATTAGAGTTTTGAGAATCTTGGCAAATGTAGAGGAGGTGAATCATGCGTCTGCATTAACAAGTTCAGTGCTATCAAAGAAAAGGTAAACACTTCCTGGATAATTAGAATGAAACTAAAGTTACAGTAGTGAATAATGGGACTCGTTTTCTAATTTACTTGAAAACCCATGTAGCCCGTTGTTTTCCAGTCTTTAATTACCATTGAAACCTCAGTTGTGTAGTCTTAAGTTCCGTTCTGTTTCTAACTAAAAACAAAAAGGAGGGGTGGTGGTTGGTAAAAACTCTTGTAGTAACGTGTTCTCGGTGTTAATGAGGTGAGAGCTATTATTATTACAATTTGTTACTAAATTATGCACATTGGCCATTGGATTATAATAATGAACTTCAGTATACATGGACTTGATTTTACTTTCAAGCAAGTCTGAAGTGGGATGAAGTAAGTCTCTCTCGTCTCTTATAGTTAGNAGTATACATGGACTTGATTTTACTTTCAAGCAAGTCTGAAGTGGGATGAAGTAAGTCTCTCTCGTCTCTTATAGTTAGTTAGCCCACATAAATGGTTAAATCTTAAGGAAGCTGGCTCGTGTGGGTGTCCGAAGTTTAACCTTTTCAANTTAGTTAGCCCACATAAATGGTTAAATCTTAAGGAAGCTGGCTCGTGTGGGTGTCCGAAGTTTAACCTTTTCAATAAGAAATAAGTTATTTTTTATTATTAAATATAATATAAGATGAGAAGAAAAGATTTTAAAGATTTTAAAAAGTAGCTATGAAGAAGTAAAAGAATTGAGGATTTCTAAAGTGCAGACATTTATTAGATTCTAGATCACGTTTTTCTAATTTCCGGAGATGAAGCTCCAAGGTGGACAAATAATGGTGAAAGGTTCTTGAATAGTGAAAGTGACCTTTGGATTCTTAATCCTTGTACTTTTTTTCTTCTATTTTCTCTATTTACTTCAATACTATGTTTATTTTTTTTTTTTTTCTGAATCAAATTTCGATTTGATGGAACCATAGGGACTATTTATCCAGGAACGTTTTTTACTAAGTTTTGCTGGAGATTATTTTGATTGTTGGAAGAGTTATAGAGTGAATGATGATTTTGGAAGTGTTCGTACTTCCTCTAAAGATTTTTACGAGGTTGATGGTTTGGAAAGTACTCTCCAAAAAGTTTTAGAACAACGACCTTCTGGAAATAGCATGAGAAAAAAAAAGAGATTTTTCGGCCAGAAAAAAAAACCCTTTGGTTCGTGCCTCATTTTCATCTCCAAAGTGAAAATTTCTCTACTTTCACTTGAGAAAAAAAATTTTTTTTTTCTTTTCCTTGACAGTGGTTTTCTTTAATGTAATTTAGTGACGTTGGATGCAGTGGAAAGGCTTTGACTAAACATTTGAGATACTCATTTTCTCATTAGAATTTGAAACTGAACTTCCACCACAACCATCAAAGAATAAATTATCCATTAATTGACTCCCCCATTCATTTCCTGGATATCTTTAACATCATGCACTTTCTTCCTTTTCTACCAAAGTTTCATAATGCAATTTTTATCACCTTTCAGTTCCATTGATGCAAATAATTCTTCTCAAAGTTACCAAATTATTTTCAACAGTTGGGAACAGGGATTTCATTTTTTTTTTCATTATCTTTCAGACTTCAGCAATACTAAATTCATTCTGGAAAAAAAAATTTTTTTTTCTACTTATAATAATGTGTTATTAGGCTTGTTGGAGCTTTTCTGTCTGTGTAATAGAGTGGAAATTTATTTTTTTTTAATTTGATTGACGCAGAAGAGTTGATTGAAGTTGAGTTTGGTTTTATTATTGTACTGTGAGACTGTGTGACCTATAAGGATGAATCATAAAAATTTTCTATTTCGAATAGCTCATCTTCTAACATCTCAAAAACGATAGTACTAATAACTTAAAATTTTGAATTAGGTAATTTTTTTCTTAAAATTTTTTCGTAATATGATTTGGAAAAATGAAAAGTTAATTAAAAAATTTGTTCATTGAGTAAGAATATTGTTTATTGAAAATTGAAGGTAGTGGACTGATGAGTGAGTAGATGTTAGAAATGTTGGATTTGGTATGTATTAATTTATGCATTGGGGGATGATATAATCAGAGTATTATGATTGTTTGTGCATAATAAATTTCTTAACAATGTTCATATAAAATAGTAGAGAGTTTTTCGTTTGGTTACAAGTAGGAAGAGCCTTGGCTATTAAATTCTGCAAACTCCAGTTTTTCGCAATATTCCTTAACTACACGTGTGATCGGAACAAAAGGTTCATTCTTCAATAGGCTTTCTGTTGACACATGTCCGATTAAATTTTTGTAACTTAACGTAATGTTTGGTTGAACCTTACGAAGAGGTCACTAAGGAAATTGTCCAATGCTCAAGGTCAATAGAGAAAGAACCCTAATCAAAAAAATACAGGGAAAGGATTTTATTTCTCCTTATAAATTCTACTTTCCTTTTTAACTATTAAGTTTAGTAGTATTTAGTATGAAAATTGTTGAGTAATGTCTCTCATGTTCAAAAATCATTTTACCCAAGAACATGATAATATTTTCATAAAATTTGAATAGAAATTTTGTGGTAAATTGGAATCAGATTACTATCAAATGCTATCCAAGCATGAAGGGGTTATGCCTTTGAGTTACGTAAGCGATGGTGATTAGATGAGGAGATTAAATTAGCCTTGCTAAATGGGCCTAGAGATTGGGATCAGTGGGAAGAGCATGAGGAATGGAAAGTGGATTTTGACTATTATTCCACAGAGTAACTCTTTTTTTGCCTTTTTTTTTTTTTTTTTTTTTCTTTTTTGGAAATGGTCTTTATTGTTATAAGGATTTTTGATAAAAGAAGGAATGGGATAATAGACTTGAGTTGCATTGGATAAGAGAGAGGCGTAAGTAGAAGTAAAAGCGAAACTTAAGCTTGTAAGTTATAATGCATAAGAGACGACTGCAATAGATCTCCTTATTGACGAGAAGTTCAATGACCGGATACTTACTATAAGCACACAGAGATAAGGGAGAAACCATGCACTACCTTAGCATTACCAACAACATATTCACTTTTCTACTTTTTTTTTTCCCACGTACCCACACATCATAAGCTCATTTGAAGATTTTGCGCATGTCCATAAAAAATTATCCCGCCAAACCTTAAAAATAATTATATCCAGACTGAATCTAGATTATCTTGACCTCTCCGTGAGAAATATGAACCAATTCCTCAATCTTTATTTTTTTTATTTTTTAAATTTATTCCTTTGATGACAAAATTAATGATTTAGTCCCAGGGACGAATAGGATTGGTTGTTGAGACTCTGGATTGGAGCATAAGATTGCGTAGTCTCTCTGTATGTGATTGTAATAAGAAAATGACCGGAAATGACCCTTTCCAACAATCACCTTGTCTATATTAGAAGATAGGGAAACTCGACTTCTTCCTAAGCCAAGTCTCATGAATACGTAACAATAACCAGAATCTCCTGTTTCACTTTTACCTTTCTGCATTCTGAGTTGCAACCCCAACACTTCACTCATCGCTTTACGTCACCAGAAATAAAAGGCTTATAAAATTAAGAACGAAAGTCTTCCTTTTATACTCAAAAAGTTTATTTATTTTTTTTTTATATCTATTATGGACTCGATTGAGAGTAGAGTATTTTGAGAATAAAAAGAAAAAGGATTGAGAGTAGTAGGAGATGTACTTATAGGAATTATTTACTGTATTTATAACTTTCTATAATGAATTCTTGTGTCCCGGAGATGATTCTTTTGATTTTGTATAATTTTTGGGAATTGTAGATGAGTGAATTTGATAGTTATTGGGAAAAAAAGGCTCAAAAGTTGTGGTGAGTGCGTGTGTATGTGATGAGGGAAGTGGTAACGGTACAAAGGCTTTTCTCTTCCTTGCGGCATCAAAAGTTCCTTGACTCACGTCTTGCCTCTTGCAAGAGATGAGTGGGGCATTCCATGGGATTTTTACTCCGAGACATCAACAAGATTTACAACAAATTATATTGCAAAAACATTTTAAAAATTTTAACATTTTTTATTCTATTATTATATTATCATTCAATTTCCAGTAGAGGTTAGTTGAGATGGAGTCAACAAAGAAACTTGGGTTGATTGAGTATCTAATTTCTAAAATAAAAGAAAAAAAAGGAATCAATATGAGAATCTCTTGATAAACCTTGGTTGAAGAGAGATAATAGGGCAAATCAAGGTGGCTTTTGAAATTTTGAAATTTTGAACTTTTGAAATTTTGGAGCATGCGCAGTCCAGTTTTGAACTTTGCAAAGTTCAAATTGATTGATTTGAATTTGCAAAAAAAAACTTCACATTTATTTTAATTTTTTAAATGTCTAAGCAAAAGCGATTAAAATTAATCAACTCCGTCTGTGGGGAAGCACTTCAATTATTCCTTGCACTCGATGAAGATGATGAAAATGAAAAAATACTGGAAAATACCCTTGATGAAGTAGAAATACTCTTGATGTGTAGGTATTTAATCCACTGGGTCAAAGGTAAGGAGATATGTCATCGCTAACACAATTTAATTACAGATAAGCATAATAGCTTATTATTAAATAGATAGGTGATTAAATCTAAAGCCCGGTGGGAAATGTCCTTCTTCACTGTGATGACAAGATATTTAAAAATGTTAAAAATTAAAGTTAAAAATAAAAATGAAGAATTTCAAATAGACTTCCTAAAGCCTTTTCTCATGTGAAACTTCAAAATCTCTTTTGAAGCTCAACAGCCAATCACAGAGCTCGTTTCATTTTAAGTTTGATAAACCCTTTGCAAACTTCAAAAGTTCAAAATTTCAAAATCTCAAAAGTGGCAGATTGATTTGCCCTAATGATTGACCTGTAGAATTCAAGGAAGAGATCAAATTAAAAAAATATACCTATAGGGCAAATCAATCAAGGAATAATTGAAGTGCTTCCCCGCAGACGAAGTTGATTAATTNATAAACCCTTTGCAAACTTCAAAAGTTCAAAATTTCAAAATCTCAAAAGCGGCAGATTGATTTGCCCTAATGATTGACCTGTAGAATTCAAGGAAGAGATCAAATTTAAAAAATATACCTATAGGGCAAATCAATCAAGGAATAATTGAAGTGCTTCCCCGCAGACGAAGTTGATTAATTTTAATCGTTTTTGCTTAGACATTTCAAAAATAAAAATGAAATGTGAAAGTTTTCTTTTCCAAATTGAAATCAATCAATTTGAACTTTGCAAAGTTCAAAACTGGACTGCGCATGCTCCAAAATTTCAAAAGTTCAAAATTTCAAAATTTCAAAAGCCAACTTGATTTGCCCTATTATGTTATACTATCAAAGATCTTGAATCGTTTCCTCTATTATTCACTAAATTTAGTATTTTTTTTTAACTTTTGTTGAACTCTACAGGTCAAGTAAAAGAATAAAAAATTGAAATTTGAACAATGACCTTTATTTATGAAACAAGCATATTATTTAGACTTTTAGAACTTTCAAATAATATCACTAAATCTTTCAAAAAAGTTAGATTTATAGCCTTTGCTGACGCAGGCGAAACAATATGATACCCCAATATAATTTTATATAAAGATCATATTCGCTAACATATCCCTTTAAGTACATTTTCAGAAATTTTCATTACTAAAATCCTTCGGATACCCACTGAGACACTGATGAGAGTAACGTATGATGTCTGCCTGAGCTATCCTTAAAATTATATTTTCTAACATATCATTTTCATTTCCATTACTGTATTGTTGAAATCCCGAAATTATTAAATTAAACGTTGTTTAAAAAAAAAAACAAAAAAAAAAAAAAACAAAAAAAAAAAACATCTGAAAATCAGAGCTGATTTAAATTTTACCCAAATGCTGTGTGTTCATTACCATTAAATAATTCAAAAAATAAATTTAAGTTAATTGAATCTTTAGAATTATAAAAAATTAAGGATAACGAATAGAATGGAACTATGTATTAGGAATTGTGAAAAAGTAATGATTTGAGTGACCTCTGACCTAAAATCCAATTTTTTATCTTTAGATTAAAATATGGGCGATGAGGCCCATCCAAAAAGTGGTCATAATTGCAGCATGACAAGGACTCGATGGTCCGATACGGTGAAGTGTTTTTGGTGTTGCTGAGCTACTAACATAGGTGAGAACTTCATCTCTCATCATGGCTATCCACATCAATGAGTCCAAAGAAGGTACTTTCTACTAAATACAAAAAAATATTTTATTACTTATAAAACTAATCAATTACTTTTCCAATCAAATCTTGTAGAAACTTAGAAAAACTGACCTCAGAAGACTCATGGGAATTATTTTTCCTGTCACTCACAGCTCTCCCTTTGTCCCTTCTGTGTCACTTACTTTTGCCCGAGGGCATAAAGAGAATTACCATTGAAGGAAAGAGGGAAAATTCAAGAATTTTAACAAGAAAAAGGTGATCATCATAAATTTCATAAACTAAAATTATGAAATTATTTATCTACAAAAGAGTCAAAATAACTGATTCTTACCATAAAGTCGTTCCAAAATATTTCCCGACCTCAGATGTCAGATAGACTTGGAAAACTTTTTACTAAAAACCGTAAATTAAAATTTGAAAATTATAGTAAAGTAAAAATGTCTCATATATGGATGATGAAGACGAAAGATTTTTTTTTTTTTTTTTAATTTGAATATTAATAAGGTTTCCAACTGTTTCCTAGTTTGGGATATATTTGATCAAGGATTTCGGGTAGAAATCAGTTGTTTTGACTCGTAAATTATTCAAATGACAAATCAAAAGTTCTTCAAGTGACTCGAAGATTAATAATTCAAGAATTTCAAAAAAAAAAAAAAAACATTATTCTGTTGTGATTATGTGAAAATTGACAAGACTGTGTCCCAGAGTCCGGCCTTCATAGGATCAAGTTTAATTCATTAATTATTAAGAATTGATGGCAATGAGAAGTGAGGTTGAAGGTAATTTTACAGCGGGATGAGACTTTACTATATTATTCCTTATGATTTATGCAAATTTTAATAATTTCATAAATTTATATGAAATTTATGATATTTTTGCTATTTTTTTTTTGTCTACATTGATGTCAATGTTGTATTCGGTTTTCATTTACAGGACCAATGTCCTTCATGAGTAAGTTTACAAAATGTATTCAACCTTTAACAAAATAAGCTGAGACGCCAGTTACCACCTGCTAATAATTCTGTAATTCATATTATTAAAATTGACGAGAAAATGTAAATCTATTTATTATTCATACAGAGGATAAATTATAGTACCGTATTCTGAATTTTTTCTATATCTACGACAGAATTCTCGCAAGTCCCTCCGTATAAAAATACAAAGCTTTTCGTGAATGCCTCGTGAATTTTTTTTAACGAAATTCAAGACTTACAAAGATCTACTCCAAGTTTAATGTCAAACTNTCTACGACAGAATTCTCGCAAGTCCCTCCGTATAAAAATACAAAGCTTTTCGTGAATGCCTCGTGAATTTTTTTTTAACGAAATTCAAGACTTACAAAGATCTACTCCAAGTTTAATGTCAAACTGACATTATTAACCTCAGTCTTGGATTTATCGTTTTCATTTTCTTCATCTTCATCATTTGAAGAAGAACTGTCGGAAGATGAGTCCTCAGTTCCACTTTCAGATGATGAACTGTCTTGTTTAATTCCTTCAAAAATTTTATCCAATGGATATAGGAGCATAGTATTATTGACTTCATCACTCTCCTTTGCTTCTTCCATTGGAATATTTTCCATTTCTATGTCAATTTCTGTACTAGTTGGACAGTTGTCCGAATAGGTACAATTGCTATCACCAAAATCTGACTCATCATCATCTGAGACTTGAGCCCGTTGTTTTTGTAACCAACGTTTCCGTCGAAGTGCCATATTCTCTGCAATCAATTTCCGATTCTCTTCACGAAGACGTGTAAGCTCTGAGAGACTACTGCTATCGTTATTTTCAGGATCACTTTCTGGTGGAGTATTCAAATGTAGAATACCCATTTGGAAGGATGATGATGAGGATTCTCTTGGTGCGGAAGTAGAGGTGTTATTATTATTACTCAATTGGTAAGTCTTAATTCTATTCTCCAATGCTTCAATCCGCTCTTCCAATAATTGATACTCCATAATAAGATCATCTTTACTCATTGTATTCAGCCGCTCAGTATGAACCACTTCATAAGCCGCGCAAAAATCTCTTGCCAAAAACTCATCCTCTCCTTCAGCTGTTGAAGAAAGATTTAATTCTTCTGATCTTCTATCTTCATCACCGGAATGATGATTGCCTACAAACAAAAGTAAATTAGACTTTATTAATAATTTCTAAATTACAAAATTAAGGAATTGAATCATATTTACTGGTTAGGTTCCAAAGCAGAGATAGATGTCACCTGCTGTCATTACATCGAAAATCTCGAAAGCAATTTTTGGTAAATACTGACCCCGAAATTTTCGGAGTACGGGTTTTTTTTTTAAATTTAGTTGATTAAGTTATGCGGAATTCGAACAAGAAAGAACATGATATTGATATTCCTTGTTCCACTCATGTTTATTTTATGACATGCCCTTGTTTTATAAGGAATAGATACCGAATTATTTAGCTAAATTTGAAATTTTTTGGGCACCATTGTCGGATTAGTTTTTAGAGTAATGTATCGAAAAAGTAAATTGGCGAGCGCCAAAGGTGCGAGCCGACTTCGATTTTTCTGCCCAACTCGTCGCCCAGCTCGGAAATACCCATTCATCTATCTCTATCCCAAGGTCTTTATGTAATAATACAATAATTATTGTTGTCCATGTGGTGGGGTATAATTAATTAGGAGCTATTGTTGGACATCAATTTTTACATTATAATTTCTACAGTTTCAGGGCAAGGTAGACATAAGGTGTGATGTGACCTGCATGCAGATTAAACTCATAATAACCATCTTCAACTAACTAAATTATACTGTAATAATAACCTCTCAATGTAATTAATAATTAAATAAAGCCTTCTTTACTAAATTTCAATCTACTGCCGACTGCTGTTACCCCCATTAGTTAAATAATAATTATTAGTACTTCCTACTTTGGTTGCAAAAGTCTGGAAATTATTATTTAAAAAAATGTGGATTTGATTGAATATTGAAAGATTTGAGGCTCAAACCCCTAATAGTTAAATAGCCTTCACTGTCCTGCTCAACATTTTTCTCTATTTCAATTTATTTTATTCGCTGTTGCTATCACCCAACACGTATCAAAATGGGACTCATCTCCTCATTCCCTCCTTTACTATATTAGATTTCTGCATTTCTACTTCCACTTTGATTTGCATAATGCTCATGTTACAAAGCAAATCTCTCAGTAATGTTTTAGTCTGTAACATGTAGTAAGGAGGAATGCTTTCACGGTAGTTAACTAACTGCTATACAAGTCGACAAAGTGTGAATGTCGTCAAATAATTAGCTTAGGAAAAACTAAGCATGGACAAACGACTTAATAATACCCCTTAGGTATTTACTTTAGTAAAGTAATGAAAAACTCTAAGAATCAGCCGGCTATATTTTTTATCAAACAGTTTTTGTTGTGTGAACTTGGATACTTTTGACTTACTGCAGTGGACACATTATGCAGTCACATGGACTAGATTTGATTCTGAAGTTACTCATATTTTACAAAAAAAAAAGTTTGTATTTAAACAATGCTTTTTTTTTTTTTTTTTTTTTTTTAANTTTTTAAAAAAATTTTTTTTTTTTTTTTTTTTTTTTAGATAAACACAAGCATGTAATAATTTTTTCATGACTTACCAAAATGACCCAAATGATCATGTTCTTGCATCAAGAACTCATTGTTGTTACTAGGAGCCGCTTGGGTATCTCTTCGAATGCGCTTAACTCCAGCGAGTCGCTGCTTCTGTTTTTGTCTTAACCGTTTAGATCGTCTGTTCTTTGTAGTACCAATTGTTCTCTTGATCTGTGAAGGATTTCCTTGTTCTGAAGGCTCTTCTTGTCCAGTAGTAGTCGTGTCACCAGGAGGTCGGAGATGAAGATTTGGATCCTGTGGTTGGCGTTGTCGATATCCAAACCCACGACGACCACCTCTACGCCACCACCTATTTCTTCGTTTCTTGAGAGGCATCTTAGGCAAAAGACACACCAATCCACTCCCAGTAGCAATTTCTCCGTATCCACTTCCACTCAATGACTTCTTTGATTCAATTACTTCCGAATCCAAAACGGACATTCTTAGTTACATAAGGAAGTTAGTGTTTTAAAATCTAAAATAAAATGAGATGAGTTGAGTAAAGCTAATTAAAATTAGAATAGTGCGTAAGTTAAGTATGCGTTGATATTTAAGAACAATAGGGCTTACCTGGTCCTCTTATGCGTAGCGTACCACCACAAGACGAAAGTTGAGATTAGATAACTATTTTTGAGACCACACGTCTACTCTTCTTCTTCTTTCCTGACACACTGAGGAGCAAAAGGAGGAGGTCTAGCTACTACTTTGGACAAAACCTTATGGACTTTATAGGCTTTTACATGGATATACANAGCAAAAGGAGGAGGTCTAGCTACTACTTTGGACAAAACCTTATGGACTTTATAGGCTTTTACATGGATATACAATCCGGGGTTACCACTTCATCTCTTATTTTCCACTATCCCTGTCACAGTACAACTCGAGGATAAAACGTCCATTTGGGCAACAATTAAAAGAAACGTAGTTGTCGTAGAATTGAGTCTTTCCTCAACCCATCAGAAATTATACACAGATTACGAATATGACGTCTATCGTTGGAGAAGACGTGGAAATTTTCAAAATTTTTGAAAAAATTTCTATGTTTTTGTCTATTTTTTATAACTATTTGTTTTATCAAAACTTTTAAAAATATTTAAAAACGTTAAAAAAAAAAATTTTTTTTTTTTAACGTTTAAGGGTTTCAAGCTTGTTAAATAGTTTTAAAACCATTTCCTTTTCATTATATCCTTTTATCAACGTTTTTGAATCAATTAATTTTTTTTTTTTTTTATTGCTATCAGTGTATTTCTAAAAACCCGTATTTTAAGTAATCATCGTAATATTCAAGTTTCTAAAAACAATGTTCTTGTCCAATCTCATTTAATTTCTAAAAATTTAAATAAAAAATTCAAATAGGACCATTTGAGTATAGAATTTTTTATTTTAAACTAACCGGAAGTGATGGGCACTTTTGGTACCAGTCCCGTCTTTTGAATTATGAAAACTCGACCCGTTTCATTTTTTGACTTTTCAAAATTCGACCTGTCTCGTTTCGTCTTTTTATTTTTGAAAAGTCGACCTTCTTTAAAGTGTAACACATAACCAAAACCGTCTTTTGAGTACCCTTAAAACCGTTAAAATAAAGTCTACTCGTCCCATGTCGTATTTTTAAATCCACCCGTCCTCGTACCATCTTTTGAATTTTTAAAATTTGACCTCTCCCCAGAGACGATTTAAATAAGAGTCTTTCAAAGACAGTTCGGGACAGATTACCCATCACTGCTAACCGTAAACTCCAAGAAACAATTAGCTTTTATTAATTTTGAATATAACTATTTATTAGATAAGTTCCACTGTAGTTGAGCAGTAAGACGGACTACAACAATCTACCATCGCATCCCAACAAGTCCGTTCAAAAATTGAATCAGAAATGATTTTTTTTTATAACTTCAAAATTTTGATGAAGAAGATCTTGTTAGGAGAATGTGAGGTATGTAAATGAATAAGTGTGAGAAGTGATTTTTGAATTAAAAACTCAAATTTAACCCATACAACTAATTTAACTATGCAATGGAAGAGGAATACTGGCGTTCCCAATGATGACTTCACTAAGACCTCCTCTCTTCTTACTAAAAAAATTGAGAAAAGAGGGTAAAATCCTAAGGATTTTCGTTTTTCATAAAAATTGAAAAAATTCAAATTCTTTCATTTTTATCAGATTGCCTCATTATATAATTAAATTAAATCTTTTGTTTCTACAACAATAAGATTGATTGGTAGTGAGGATTGAGGGTATCTGAAGAAGGCATTGAGACCGCCTCCATGCCAATTGTTTCCATTTATTATTATTTTTTTTTTCAATTAAAACCATAACATAAAGAAAGAAAAGGTTTATCTAATCTCATTACAAATTACATCTATTGTTCTAAATTTGGAATGTAAATTTTCTCAAAGCTATTAAAAAGTATTAAATTCTAAAAGTTAATAAGTAAATTGATTTTTAAGTAGAATTACAGGTAATTCCTCTCATTTCTGTCTCTTCAATTTTCTCTTTCATCCACTACTCACCTTTCACTTATTCATTTAAAAACTCTCCAGAGAAAGGAGGAAAACAAAAAGTTTTTTTTTTTTTATAAAAGTAAACTTTGAGTTTTATTAATTATTATTATTATTTGAGTAACTTCTTGTGTACTTGAGACTGGAGGTCAATTACCTGTTTTTTATTAAGATAGGTCAGTTTTGTTGAGGGATTTGAAGGGGTGGGTGGGGCCCGAGTAAAATTTCACACGACAATATTTTTCAAATTCAGTAGTGATGTCGTCCTTTCCAATTTCTCATCGAGGTCATCCAGTCGACCTAATTTTATATTTTAATTTTTTTTTTTTTTTTTTTTTTTTAAAATTTTTTTTNTTTGAAGGTCACATTCATGGTTGGTGACACTCAAATTCTTCATATTCGTTTGGATGGGTTGGGATTTGAGAATGGGATATAAGGATTTATTGGAGAAAAATAGAAATAACTCTTATTTATTAAGAATTTATCCAGTTGAAATCGAAAGTAATGCTTTTGCCAAAAATAAGACAGAACAGAGTAATTTTGATAATTGATTTTCAAAAAAAAAAAAAAAATTATTTTTTAATCGTTATTCGAGATTGACCTACTACTGTAAATGTATGCTTGTATTGTAGATGACGACAATTGGCATTGTAAAATGAGCAAAGATTTTATTAAAAAAAATAAAAGGTGTACAGTGTGGTTTTAAATTTTTTATACTTTGTTTCATGGATATAATTTTGAATACTTGGTTTATGTGATCTTAAAGTTATTATTTAGTCAAATGAGTTTCATAAGAAAGATTACTAATTTATTTATATATTATACAGTGTTTTCGAATAAGAAGGCGAAAATTCGGCACTAGCGTTTTAAAAAATCCCACAAATTAGAGTCTTCTGACACTTTTTAAGTTAAGAAGAGTTAACAAAACTTTGGTAGTAACGATTTTTAGAAACTTGAGCAGTTCATAATGTATGTAAAATTTTGACATATACTCAATTTTAAATTTTTTGCAAAATCAATTTTCAAAAATTTCGCCTTCTTATTTGAACGCACTATATATATTATATATACTATATTATATATTATATATATTATTTATTGATATTATAATAGATTAAAATAAAAATAAAATAAAAATAAAGATTTTGATTGTATACGGTAGAGGATAATGAGAGATTTTTGGATCATCCTGTCGTAATTACGTAATTTTCAAATATCCATTTTACAAAGTGTAAAATTTTCTAATGACAATTTCTATGCTTATTTTTTTAGGTTAACCATACTACTAAGTTTGGCTTTATGAATTAAATTTTTAAATAATGTCTAAAAACATTGTCAAATGAATCCTTCAAAATCCTACTGCTACGACATATGATCTAAAAATTGTGATGATAAGACTGTATTAGAAAAAAAAANGAATCCTTCAAAATCCTACTGCTACGACATATGATCTAAAAATTGTGATGATAAGACTGTATTAGAAAAAAAAATGAATCAACGATGGTTTTCACGATATTCATAAACTTGGTATACCCTGTATATTTTTGAATTGTGATAATTTTTGCTAATATTTATTATTTTATATTAACTATNATTTTACAAAGTGTAAAATTTTCTAATGACAATTTCTATGCTTATTTTTTTAGGTTAACCATACTACTAAGTTTGGCTTTATGAATTAAATTTTTAAATAATGTCTAAAAACATTGTCAAATGAATCCTTCAAAATCCTACTGCTACGACATATGATCTAAAAATTGTGATGATAAGACTGTATTAGAAAAAAAAAAAGAATCAACGATGGTTTTTAACGATATTCATAAACTTGGTATACCCTGTATATTTTTGAATTGTGATAATTTTTGCTAATATTTATTATTTTATATTAACTATTTTTTTTTACTGCTGGAGATGAACGTTACATTATTTATATTCAACATCTTTAAATCTGACCAATGAGAATGAAAAAATTTTAAAGTGAAGCTTATTAGCTGGTTTGGAAACTTGTTCCTTTGATAAGGGGATAGATGTAATGCCAAAAATAATTGTACATTTTCATCTAATTTAACTCTAGTACCACCATACCATGGCTATCCATAGCAAAACTTGAATTTACAACTTCAGAGATCTCTCTGGTAAGTATTTTTTTTATTTATATTTTTTTTTTTTTTTTTGCAAAAGCTTAACTTTTCATCACTTCTTCCTTCTCGGCTGATTTTTTGCAATAATTTTTATCCATTTTATCTCCAAGCAACAACAAACACTCTGAGAGGTCAGAATTAGGGATCGGATGATGATACTTATTCATAGCAACCAAATCAACTGGTATAAGCTTATGAGAAGATGAGATTATGGTGGATTGGTTCTTTTAGGTGGGTGGGGACCATCTGCAAAAAAAAAAAAAAAAAAAATTAAGCTTGCAAAAACTTCTACGCACTTGTCAATTTTTACTACAAGATATGAGATGCATATTATTTACTTTTTATAAACTAAAAAAAAAAAATTTCTTCACTTCCCATTGTTTTTATGCAGGGTGAACCAACTTAATCCGGGCCTTCTTTCTTCGCCTTAACCAAAAACAGCTTGGGGCAGGCGATAGACAATAGGGCAAATCAATCTGCCGCTTTTGAGATTTTGAAATTTTGAACTTTTGAAGGTTGCAAAGGGTTTATCAAACTTAAAATGAAACGAGCTCTGTGATTGGCTGTTGAGCTTCAAAAGAGATTTTGAAGTTTCACATGAGAAAAGGCTTTAGCAAGTCTATTTGAAATTCTTGATTTTTATTTTTAACTTTAATTTTTAACATTTTTAAATATTTTGTCATCACAGTGAGGAACGACATTCTCCCACCAGGCTTTAGATTTAATCACCTATCTATTTAATAATAAGCTATTATGCTTATCTGTAATTAAATTGTGTTAGCGATGACATATCTCCTTACCTTTGACCGAGTGGATTAAATACCTACACATCAAGAGTATTTCTACTTCATCAAGGGTATTTTCCAGTATTTTTTCATTTTCATCATCTTCATCGAGTGCAAGGAATAATTGAAGTGCTTCCCCACAGACGAAGTTGATTAATTTTAATCGTTTTTGCTTAGACATTTCAAAAATAAAAATAAAAATGAAATGTGAAACTTTTTTTGTTGCAAATTCAAATCAATCAATTTGAACTTTGCAAAGTTCAAAACTGGACTGCGCATGCTCCAAAATTTCAAAAGTTCAAAATTTCAAAATTTCAAAAGCCACCTTGATTTGCCCTAATAATAAATGATGGAAGTGAAGTTAATTTTATTGTAATCACTATAAAATATCTGTTCCGATGCAAAGCAATGGAGCAAAGCAGAGAGACAGAGAGAGGAGGGGTCGGCAGGTTCTCTGTTGAGTCAGGTGGAATAGATGCCAAGGGATCGTACCCCATTCCTCTAGTTGCTCATTCTCTCAACTACCCATCTTTCAGCATTACAGAATGGCCTTTGTTTAAATTAATTAATTTTTGCAGAGGAATGTTTTCTCAAACACACGCTAACTTCATTCCTTACAACTTTTCTATTTCGCGCTCTTTATTTGCTGTCTTAAATTTTTTTTGGTGAAAGCGACTTTCTACGGCCCGGATTAAGTTGGTTCACCCTGTACTTTGTTTTCAAATAATTATAAAAATCAATGGAGATTTGGTGGTTCCTTTTTTTTTTCCTTGAGATATTTTTAAGTTTTTAAATAGCTATCATCCAAATATTACATCACCATTGTTCATTTCATTAAAATAAAATACCTTCATAAAATATTTAAATAAATTATATAAACTATTATTATATAAGTTTCGAATTTGGTAGGNTTAAATTAATTAATTTTTGCAGAGGAATGTTTTCTCAAACACACGCTAACTTCATTCCTTACAACTTTTCTATTTCGCGCTCTTTATTTGCTGTCTTAAATTTTTTTTGGTGAAAGCGACTTTCTACGGCCCGGATTAAGTTGGTTCACCCTGTACTTTGTTTTCAAACAATTATAAAAATCAATGGAGATTTGGTGGTTCCTTTTTTTTTTCCTTGAGATATTTTTAAGTTTTTAAATAGCTATCATCCAAATATTACATCACCATTGTTCATTTCATTAAAATAAAATACCTTCATAAAATATTTAAATAAATTATATAAACTATTATTATATAAGTTTCGAATTTGGTAGGGTTATATTTTTGTTTGTCAATTCATTTATTACTGTAAAATTCCCTAATTACCTGTGTTCATTATTTGTGATAATTAGAGATAGTATTATTAATTAAGTAGAAGATAATATTATTAGTATTATATACTATTGAGACCTGATGACAATAGAGGTCATCAAGACCTTTTAAAATGAGTATATTTTGTACGCTGAATTGGTTCCACTAGTGCAAAGTGACATAGTCGGTGATGTGAGATTAATAACTGGCTTCTAAAAACTTAAGTTGATATTATATACAAATTAAGAAATAAAATGAGAAATAATATAATTCATTACTCAAATTTAATTATAATTACTGATGATGAGCAGATAGATTTCACAGGTACCCTATTACAATATTTAATTTTGTAGTTAATCAACATCTCTTTCAATTCAACATCAGCGTATTAGGATTTTTTGGGAAGATAGAGGTTTTGTAAATATTATCTTGGCAGGTACATCAGCAAGCAAGGGAGCATACAAAGAGCGCAAAAACAAAAAATTGTTAGCAAATATTGCGAAAATTTGTTCTTTTAATTATAGAGAATAGGCAATTTTTGTTAACAATTGTTAGTTATTTAGATAGTTGTATTTGGACTATCCTGGACAAGGAAATCGTAAATTGTTTTATTAAATTTAATTGATTAACCCCTTTCACTCCTCTCACAAATACAACTATCCAAACATCATCATAGAATTTTCACCCAACTAGAAATTAGGACATTCACTATTAATTTCATCAAATCCACTCAAATTCATAACCAACACAATAGACACTTCACTAAACTCTGAACAATACATAATTGTTCTGATTTGAACATTTTGATTTTCGTAGGACACAATCGATGTTTAAATTTCTTTTTTTTAACGTTAACATGAGTTGACGTTTTTCGAGTTGAACTTAATTTTATATTATTTTTTAAACTTAAATTTCAATTATTAGACTATGGCAATTAAAAAAAAAAAAAAAAAAAAAAAAAAAAAAAAATTTTTTTTTTAAATAAACTATGTAATTTCGAATTCAATAATATAATTGAATCCATTCTTAAATTTGTTCAGCAGGATTTGTTTTCAGTCTGCACCGAAATGAAATGTTTTGTAAAAAAAAAATATTTTTTTTTTACGTAATTTTCATTGCCGATACATGACTGATTTACGACTTTCCAGAAACATTGATCATTGATAAATGGCGAAAAAGCAGTCAATGTTTCCAAAAGAGTAGCAGCAATGGTGTTAGAATTTAGAAACATTGTAGCCATTACTTAAGCTTAAGATTAGCTTAAGATTCGAGTTTTATGTTAAAATTCTACGAAAGTTAGTTTTGCCTTCATTAGTAAAAATTAAAATTTAATTGAGATTTTCAGACATAATAAAACTGTCAAATATTTTATTTTTTGAAGACTAGTCAAAAAAAAAAAAAAAATAGCGGCCTAAAATTATTAGCAGTTTTTATTACTAAAATAGCTTAATCGATGAATCAAAATGGCAAGAAATATACGAATACTTTAGTATTTTGTAATGAAGAAATGCTATAAATGAAACTGTATAACTGTCCGAAATGGAAGAAAAATTTGCTTCTCGAAATTAATTATAACTAAAATTTCTAAATTCCCTTTCTTTAACAGCAACTGGAATAATAAAATGAATTATTATAGATCCTCATTTGATAGTTGTTGGAAATAATTAGCTTAATAATTTTGTTGACCTGGTTTAAAACAATAGAACAGGAACACAGGTGAAAAGTCTCATTTCCATTGATAACGTTTAAACTATAGGAGTTACTTAACTTTTCAATCCATTGTCTTTTCACATTTCCCTAAAACTTGGAAAATCAAGTCTAATACAAATGGATGGAAATACAAAGTACAAATTTAAAATTCTATAGTCAGCACACTTTCATTTCAAACTTCCTTATTTCAAAATAAATGGGATGTAGTAATGTGAGCTAACATTTACATTTGAAANTCACTTTCATTTCAAACTTCCTTATTTCAAAATAAATGGGATGTAGTAATGTGAGCTAACATTTACATTTGAAATTAACTCCTATAGTTTTAAAGAAATCTATTTTCATTGGGATCCGAAAGTTTAGCTATTTTTTAATACCTACATATTCTAAATTTCTTTGGATTTTCGGGATTTTTTTTTCCTGTGAAACTCAAAAAAATTATTTTTTTCATTTCAGAGTGGAATTAAATCATATATCTTCCAGTAGTTTTCAACAGTATATAAGTATGATCTTATGTTATTTACTCTAAACAAAACTCAAGTGCAAACAAAACCGGACAAAAAAAAATTTTTTTTTTCTTTTTTGAAAATGGCAAACCTGTCTTAATAACTCTTCTTGATTGATCTGACATTTAAACTTTTGGGTTTCTTTTAAAAGGAATTCTCCAGAGGACTATTGAATAAACCCTATAGCAAACTCTTTTGAACTTATTATTAAATTAACTGCCGAAAAAATATGTCAAGTTCTTCTAAAAGTTTCCTTTTGATTCATGATTCATGAAATAACCTCACGTTAAACTAATGAACACAATAATAAGAGCAAATATTATCTATAAATATCACAAAAACAAAGAAGTGGGTAGTCTATGAATTGTGAAACGTGAGGTACGTAAGTTAAATATGCAAACTCTTTTTCTATAAAAATTTCTTTAGCTGGCAAGGGGTTAATGGGCAAGCTTTGATTTAACATTTAGAGAGGCATACATATTTATAAGCCGCAAGTTACATTTCAAATTAGTAATTAATTACTAATCAAGCTGCAGCAATTAAAAGGAACAGAGATTGATCATTAAGAAGAGCATTGCATAAAGGAAGAACTTATACCATTCGAATCTTTTCATCAATTTTAAGACTCTAATTAATAATTTAAACTTATGTCCGATAAATAAAACATTTTTTTTTTGAAATTTTAAATCAATCTTTTTCATTTTCAGTTTCATGTTGTCATCCATTGATACCAAAAAATTTCATAAAAATAACTTTACTTATCAGACATAATATTCTACCTCTGGAACTCTTGATTTTAGACCAAATAACGAAAAGTACCAGGAAACACTATCCTTCTACATCCAATACGCAATGTCAATTTCAACACCTCTACTAATCTATAGTATGTTATCACTTCGTTGGGTCATAACATTTACGCATCTTCTGGAGGATCCATCCGTGTTATCAGTGTTTTCGTAAAAGCAGCTGCTAGGAGCGCTGCATGCGGTTGCCAATCCCTTCGTCTTGTACCATCCTAGAGCATAAACAATCATTTGTCAAGAACTAATAGGTACTATCGAATATAAAGTTCAAGTACCTTATAATCAGAGATACCACGAATGACAATAAATGCATCTCTACAGTTCCCAATGACACTTTCTAGTACAGCGTCAAACTCAGAATCATATGCTAAGATACCATTACGTGATGCCATTTCTTGTCTTGTATGATCATCACGAGCTATTTCACGTCCTGAAGCAATAGTTCCCAAATGTACTCTCGACTCCGTTCGTTGGCTTGTATTAAGAAAAGTTAGATTATTGTTTGATTGGAGGATAATTTTACTTTTACACGTTGTTATACGCGTGTGATACTTTTATCACCATGTCTGTTTCAATTCCATATTTTTCGACGTTGACAGGTGACATTTTTAGTGCGAAGTGGATATTTTTAAAGAATTAAGGCGGTAGTACCACTCAGTAAAATACCAACTTAAATGCTTTAAGAAGATTTTTAAGAATATACGGAGTGTACAAATAAGAAGGAAAGTAATACCAATTAAAAATGTCATTCAATAGACTGTATAGGCTTAGAGTCAAAATAAGTCATAAAGTCGAGGAATGAATACGAGTTGATTCAAGGATTTAGCGATAATTGCCGTTAGTCAAAGAAAATTAAGATTTTACGGAATTTTAGTTGACGACTTCAGCTGCGCGGCCTTCCGTTTAGATTAATAAAGTAAACAATTCGAATTCTACAATAATTAAAAAGTAAGTTGTTGAAGCAATTGAATATACTTACGATTTCATACCAGGAGATTCGATTGGATGTGGATGCGCAACCTCGATCACTTCCCTCTCTCCAATGGCCATATACAATTTATCAGATGACGCAGGAGGTCGAGTAAAATCTGCCTCTTGTTCCTTTAGCCTTTTGTAACCTGCCTCGTAATGATCTTCCCATTCTTCTTTACCCTAATTGAGAATTAAACAAGTGTGGGAGTGTATAATACGAGTGGATCAGAACTCCCATTGTTACCTCTGCAACAATAGTTTTCGCAATGCGCTGGAGGACATCAATAATTGGAACCCAGCTTCTCGTATCAAGGTCAAATTGGTCGTCTCCTCGCTCTTGTGTTTTCTTACAGTACATGTAGATGGGTCTGTTATATAACAAAAAAAACAACATCAAAACCAGCAGTTCTTAATGATTCTATTAAAGATCTAACCTTCCCGGGATTTCAGGGGCACCGACTACAAGATCTCCCAATCGGACATGCTTGTTGTAATCAGTGAAATGAGGAACTCCGCCACCAACACCCACCAGGAACACAAAATCAACCTTTTGAAATGTACCTATAAACAAAAGTAGTGTTTTNACTCCGCCACCAACACCCACCAGGAACACAAAATCAACCTTTTGAAATGTACCTATAAACAAAAGTAGTGTTTTCTAATTGCTCCGCTAGGCTAAATATCCGTACAGTATTAGGTAGGATACAAAAATCCTACCAAGAAGTCTAGTCGTTGTATTTCCCGCAGCAATCATTGCTTCTCGTGTATGACCTACGCTGGGCAACTTGGTAGACACGACGCGATGATACCNACTCCGCCACCAACACCCACCAGGAACACAAAATCAACCTTTTGAAATGTACCTATAAACAAAAGTAGTGTTTTGTAATTGCTCCGCTAGGCTTAATATCCGTACAGTATTAGGTAGGATACAAAAATCCTACCAAGAAGTCTAGTCGTTGTGTTTCCCGCAGCAATCATTGCTTCTCGTGTATGACCTACGCTGGGCAACTTGGTAGACACGACGCGATGATACCNATTTCCCGCAGCAATCATTGCTTCTCGTGTATGACCTACGCTGGGCAACTTGGTAGACACGACGCGATGATACCCAATTGTCCCAAGCGTATAAACATTGGATTCACCTGAAAAAAAAGTCAGGATTTATCCAACTAGCCCAATAATGTTAATCATATTATAAACTTACCGACAGTTGTATAGCGAACAAAAGTTTCTTGATCATCTATCATAGCATCCACGGCCAATTTTTCACAATACTGTGCCGTAATAATTGCAATAGTGGGTTGTTTCCTTTTTCCAATTTGAGGCATTTGATTAACAATCTAGATCCATAGCATGGAGAATTAACAGAATCGATTAACCAAAATATAGTTCAATATTTTGTTGTAATACCTTGACGCTCCGCTCATTCTGAACTACTCGAGTGTATGTATTATTTTCCATTGCCTTTATGAGACCTTTGTGTTGCAGCGATGTCAAATGTAGTATAATTTCTTCATCATCACTTTGTGTCTGTCTGTTACATTCATAATTACAATTAGCAAAGTTTAACATCATAAAGTTTAGAGCATCTAATTGAGAAGCCATCAACAGAAAAGATTCAGAAATGTGTTCTTACTTGGCGATGTCTTGTAAAGTCAAGGGATTGGGATACGCTGACTCAATCATCTCAAGAACTTTTGTCTCAGTCAATTGGACTTTTCCACCTCCCAGAGTCCCATCGTCTGCTGACACTAGTTTAATTAGAGACGAAACTTTTGTGAGCCATTGAAATTTTGCTGATATTATAATTAAAAATCACACAATGAGATGTATATAGGAGTAGATTTTATAATTAGTTGATGAAATCTAAAGGAATTATTGTTAAGGTTGAACGAAAATCAACTATTCAGATGCAGAACTTCGTAATTAAAATTAGAACGAAAGTTTCTACATACTCCACAATGGCAAATGAGGAGAGAAGAAGGACTTATTAAACTTAATTTCATATTAATCATTATTCACCAAATTAAAATCACACACTAAAATTTTTTTAGTTCAAATCACACTTGCATTAAATTCGACGGGAAAGAATATATACTGTGGCAGACCTTTACGATACGCTGTTGCAAGTCTGCTTAACGTAATGAGCAATCCACCTGGTTCAGCTGTTGTTTATAAAGTAAATATTAATTTAAGTGATGGGTTTGGAATTTCGATCAAAAGAATTGATTTGGGATGATTGTAATAAGAAAAAAGTCAAGGATGACGAAGAATTAACATAATCCACCATTTTCTGTTTTTGACAACTAACTTACATGGTCTTTCTGGTGCAGTTGCGGATTCCTCCAACTGATTCAATTCTATTTCGATACATTTGATTTCTGGATTGTGTCCATTCTGGAGAAGTTTAAGGATCTTCGTAATGAAACCCACGTAATCTAAAGTGAAATGAGTTTAGCGTTTAGTATTCAGTCAGTAAATTACTGTAGTAAAGAACATCACATACCTCTTGGAAAATCAGTGGGACTCACTAATAATTTGAAAAATTCTTGGGCAGATTTAGCATAATCGATGTGACTGAAGTATTCTTTAAACCAAAACCGTAGGACGCGACTTTCAAGCGTATGCTTCTGCGTTTTCGCATTGACAAGAAATACTCTAAATTCTAATGAGGCCTTACAGGGTCCGTTATCCTGGGCTAAAAAATAAAATTATGTCAGTTCACCTTACAAAAAATCGCACACTAAGTTCCTTTGATAAACATTTAAAAAAAAATCAATTATTTTGTAGCTCCTTACGTTGCATTATTTTTAACTTACGCTTTTCTTTTGCCATTTCCTTATGAATGATTAAGCCAGAATGATCACCACCAGCGACATGAACATTGTCTTTCTTCACGTCGACTACATCCACATCCCGCTTCACTACAAGAATGGTTGTCGATTTTTCAGTTTTCGCTGTAGGGATCATAAAAATCTTCTCCTCTACAATAAAAATAAAATATTAATTTATTTAAACAAAAATTTATACAATATTGATTGAGGTGTTGCTCACCTTTACTGGTACAATAATCCATTGTGCTTACAGGCATCTAGTGTTTGGCACAAAAATTTCAATTTATGTCACTTACAGGCTGATCAACGAATTCAATTTAACAATACCTCAGTTCTAGAAAAAATTTTAGAAGACAATTATTGTAAATCCTAAAAAGTTGAGTGAAGTTCACGGTTTATAACTAAATTAGTAATGAAACTAGAGATATAATATTTTTCAAATTAAGTGTTATAACATCCGGAGAACTGGGTGAGGACTGATGAGTTATAAATTTCTAAATAAAGATGACAGAATTGGATGAATCATTCAGCAAAGTAAGATAAGGTTTAACTTTTCATCCTTAAATAAAGGTTTCACGAGACCGGAGTAAGATCAAGGTTACTTAGGAACTTAACAATAATAATCTTGGATAAGCTTCTGCTTGGCAATTATTATAGTTCAGCATATAGTCGCTCTACTGCAACCTATCAATTTCAATAATCGTACTACTACTTCTTAATTTTGGCTATAGCTTTCAAAACCATAAAAATGTTCCCTTTTCTAATTTCCCGTCACTAGAGCTCAACTTTAGATTCAACATATGGTTCTTAGGTTAATGATAAATTGACCCAACCCACAGAATATATCATGACCGTCTGCTATTTAAACAATTACTTTAGGTTTTACATTTCAACGAGGTCAAAATGGACGTTTCTCATGCTTTTTATCAACAAATAACAATAAACTAATTAAATCTGCTTACTTGATTATAATTTTGAAGAAGATGATATCGAGATCGAGACGAACACGAAAGGAAATGAAACACAAATTGCCACCAAGTTATTACGGAACGGATGATTTCTTAGTTAAGTACTCCACCCTAGTGAGGAATGATTGGCACGAGAACAAAGATGAAAAGTTGAGGGAAATGAGAGATTTAATTCTAATGAATTTTGGGTAAATTAGTAAAAGGAATTAAAAACTATTGTTATTTCCACCACTATACCTAGTCTAGTTTTTCATAATCTCATTAGTCACTTGAGGCGGTTTGAAGGTTACTTTCTGTCAATTTTTAAAAATTTGAATTTTATTTTCTATTCCCGCTCTAACCTACCCATTTCAAAAAAAGGCGGGAAGGTTCAAATCTCCGTCGAATAAAGTCTTCATCTAAAAATAAATATTAGATAAGAAGAATCGTATAAATTTTGTGATGGCGTTGAGGTTGCTTTGGTTAGCTTTACTAAAGCACAGGTGGGCCTTTTGGATACACCTTATGATTTAGGTACGGAAGGTACGTCGTATGAAAGTTCTACCTCATACCTTAGCTACGGTATGGCGATAATTTTTCAGTAAGGTACGGCGTACGGGGTATGGCTACGGTACGCTTCTTGTAATCAGGAGGTACAGGGTACGGAAAGTACGCCGTACCTTTAGGTACGTGGTACGGCTTACGATACGGCAAGAATTTTTTCTTCAGGTATGGGCTACCCAAAACGCTCAACTACTATTATGTATTAAATGTATGAATTAAGGTCAACTTGAAGTGAATTTTGACCTGCTGGACTACTTGAGCTGACTTGAAATTATAAATTGACTTATAAAACTAGGCGCAACTTATGAGACTGGATGATTATACAATTTTTGTGGACTTCCACTTAATAAAAAGATCAAACTCCTGGACGAAGTGAAAATTTTTTTGAAGACCTTGTCATCGGTGAGTATGTTGTGTCAAAATTGTGTGTAAACTATTTAATTATTTGTGTTTTCTATTCACGCAGGCTTTTAGTTTTAGTCTTTTGAAACAATGACAATGGTGATATTGTGGAAATGAATAAAATAATGATTAACTCAAAAGTAACAGTTTCGTAAGTACTAAATGGCTACCACGGCGTACAAGACTATATGAGAACAACGAGAAGTACCCTTGATGGTACACTGCGGTAGTGGTGAGGTGGTGACGACCACGGTGAGAGAGAGAGCTGAGGTGATGTTGAAAAAGTAAGTTACACAAAGAGTTGACTATTACAAAGTTCTACACTTATTAAATTAGTTGATTTAAAAAAAAAGGATTGTAATTTAATAGTGGTGGAAGTAAAGCTCCGTCCGTTGATTGTATCAGCCCATTGCAACAACCTAACAAAACAATTTTATCCTAGAATCTAACAAAATATTCTAAATACTAATGCAATCAGCGGACGGTGCTTTACTCCTATCTAAAATTCAAATATTCAGATGATTTAAAGTTTTTTTCTCCGTTCGTCGATTTGGACATCCTGTATATACCCTAACGCTGGACATAATAAACGGGAAAAGGAAAAAAATTCAGACTTCGAGATTTTTTTCAATCGATCCGTGCCGGACTGAGACTGAGACATCCCCATGATGTTTTTGATGCTGTTATAGTTTTTTTTTTTAATTTGAAGTTGAAGAATCTGACCTGACTAGAGGGGGAAAGTGAGTGACATAACTAATGCTAGTTTTATACAGTGTGTTCAAATAAGAAGGAGAAAATCCGGCACTAGAGTTTTTAAAACTCACAAATTAGACTTTTGCGACACTTTTTAATCTTAAGAAAAGTTAACTCAACTTTAGTAGCAACGATTTTCAGGAGGTTGAGCGGTTCATAATGTGTGAAAAAATTTGACATTACAATCAATTTTTGAAATTTCGCAAAATCGTTTCTTAAAAATTTCGCCTTCTTATTTGAACGCACTGTAGTTCACGTCCTGCTGATGATGGTGCCATCCTCCAGAATAAATACACTGATTTATTAATTTTTGACAACAATTTTGATTATGGGCAAAAAGCGACAATGTTGACTTAAATTACTAAGTCATAGTACAGGGTGTTTAACATTTTCTTGCACCCTAGAAAGTATGACGTCATTTTTTCACACTCTTTTGCTGGCAAAGCATGAGGTGGGAGGAGCTATTATGAAATTGTAGAAAGAGTGTGCAAAAAAAGATTAAACACCCTGTACAGTGTTGGACAAATAAATTAACGCATAATAAAGTTAACTTTTGACTCGTGTTCTTTGCTTTAGGAAGTCCGCGTTAGCTAACTTGTTCAGTTTTTCTAGACCATAAAATTTTTTTTTTCGGTCCAAATGATATTTTTATATGAAAGATCATTCGAAAATAGAGAAACTCATATAAAAAATCAGGTGTTGAAGATCAAATGGTTAAAGTTACGATTTATTGAAAATTTAATTTTTGAAATTATAATTCTGAGACACTAATAAAGGATACCGACGTCTTATAATCATGTTCGAAAAACCAAATATTCAATAAATTATAAACATTTGATCTTAGAGACCTGATTTTTAAACCGGTTTCCCTACTTTCGATTAATCTTACATATAAAAATATTATATGCATTACCGAAAAAAAAATTTTTTTCTTGGCCTAGAAAAACTGGACAAATTAGCTAACGCAGACTTTCTCCGACAAAGAGCACGAGTCAAACGTAACTTCTCGTTAGCTTATTTGTCCAGTACTGTTACATTTGAGCTAAGGACGCTAAGTAGCAGGTGAACTAGTATAAAATGAGCTTAACTGTTTTGAAACCTTTTTAAAAGTTTTAGTAGACGAAAAGTTATATACCCTAACAAGGATAATATGTGAACTTTTATAATTTTTTTTTCTTTCGAATCTGCGTGTGAAAAAAATGAAATTCGTTCACAATGTGAACTTCACATGTTCTACCTGTTAGTGTTATTCTAAACATACCTAATGGGGTCTGCATAATATGCATGATTGTATGTAATGTACCGTGAGGTTCTTTCAAACCTCACCGGAAAAGAAGACAAAATAAGGCGATAATTATGAATAAGTCAAGCAGTATATAAGAAAAAAAAAAATTATTTTTTTGAGGATGTTGGAAAGAATCTCACTGTGTAAACAAATCTCAAGTTGCTTCTTTCAAAAAAAAAAATAATGATACCTAATTCCAATCCAAATGATTGAACTGAGAATATTTGATACTTTTCTAATAAGAGCCATGCATGACGTCCACGTGATACATGAATCAGAATTTTAATTTATTTTGCTTTGTTCATAATGAAATTTTTCTTGTTACAGGCGGTAATTTCTTACGACTTACCTTCATCTCGATGGACTTTTACTAATGCATGGTTCATAATTTTATGAAAAAAACAAAGGCCTCTGTTGTAGAAGATGGACTCTGTGAACATTTATGCTCCCTCTAACGCATAATGTTGAGAGAGGCGAATAGTTCAGGTTTTTCGAGGTTAAAGAAAGGGAAGAAACCCAATACCGTCCCAGAAGAACCAGAATCACTAGCAGAATCCTTTCATAAAAGTGTGAAAGACCTCTTCCCAAGTTTTGGGTTCAAGTTTTTACTTTACCGTAGCCTCAAATTTACAAAAATGGCTACTCAATTTCAGTGAAGGTCGAATATTAAGTTCAACCAGACATACAATAAGAATCGGTTCGTATGACCAACAAGAAAATCTAGCCGAAGTATTTCAAACCACGGTCACCTCCCTTTTGAGTAAGTTCAACCTAAATTCACTACTCAAAAATTATTGAATAGTTAGATTTGATATAACATTTTCCTTATGATTGACAGGATACAGAATTAAGAAGATACAACATCTTGGTACATATTCAACAATAACATTTACGTTAATAATGGTTGGAACCTTCCAACCTATTAATCTTTTGCCAATCCCATCAATAGTTAACAACCCAAACTTCTTATAACCTTTGTTCTCCAATTTCTTCTTAAGAATTGTAAATTAAGTGAGTCTTACCTTAACAACGGTATAACTACCGGATGACGCTCTTCTCGACTATTTTCAAAACTATCCGCAGTAACCATAAGGTCAAAGTAAGTTAAATTCTTTTTTCAAACCGGTGAGTAGTTAATTAATTTCTTGTAATTCGGTACATTTGTATAAGTCATATAACTCTCTAAATCATCTTAGCACAGCTTTTCCTTTTAGACTCAATTTTTATATTTTTACAAACTAAACGTTAAATTTTATCCCAATTTTCTCGTTAGAATTAGAATCCATATTAAAAATTTTGTTCTCAAGGATAAATTTATATTACTGTAAAATTACTTTGATTATTTCATAGATACACGGTATGATTGATAAGAAGATATTGAAAAGTAACTTATTCTATCGACTGTAATTGCTTGACGCCAATTAAATAAATGGCTTAGAAATCATTGAATTTGAGGAATTATCATTAGGTTTTTTTTTCCTATTACACAGACGACAACATTAATTCCATTGAGTTAGTTCCTCAATTTCCATTGAGTTAGTTAGTTAGTTTCTTAAGTATTTAGGTTTCTACACAGTGAAATGTCCATTCATAGAAATTATTATAAATTTAAAAATAAGTTAATCATAATCCTCCCCATTTTAACCAAAATCCTTTTTAGTAAAGAAAAACCTTTCTCATGAGGTCTTGGAATGATAAATTACCACGAAAAGGGTTATCATATAAAGCTAAAAATGACCATCTCTCGTCTCTTTTTAGTCCTTTTTTTTTTTGTAATTTTCTATATAAAAATGGTCTCTTGTCCCAAAGGGGTCAGTGTTTTTTAAATTCAAGTGACATGACAACATCAGTCTTCTCAATACTCTTGTTTTTTTTTGTTAAAAACACACAAGCTCTTTAGAAAATTAAAAAATTTTAGGTGACTTCTAAACTAGGCTTAACTAAATTCGTAAAGGTTCCCTATGTTGATGCTATTATTTAAAATTCTCTTTGATCGCTTCATATTTAGGAGCAGAATACGTTCTTAAACGTCTCGAAATTATTAGGAGGAAAATGTAAGAAAAATAATTTGAATCTAATTTTTTTTTTTTTTTTTTTTTTTTTTTTTAAATTATCTCCAATAAAATTAGAATATTCAAATTCAACGGATCAAATTTAAAAAAAATATTTGAATTGGACAATTTTGATTGGCTGAATTTGAACTTTTGAAATCTTTTGAAACAATTTTATTTATTGAATTTCGTTTACTTAAAAATTATTTTTGTGATTCAATATCTTTGTAGACTTTGTCAAGTACAGTTCTGTTTTTGTCTTTTGAGTCAATTTTGAACATTTTATTTTCTCTAGTCTTTCTGTGTGTCGTCGTCCCGATATCCGTTGGATTTTGGATTGGATCCTACTGAACAACTAATAAGTTGATCTTTCGGAATGAAAGAAACTCGACTCAACAACAAAAGTTAGCAAAACTTGTATCAATTGTACTCGTCAACGTTGGAATAGGACACTATTTGACACCTCGACTTCATCTAAAACTCCAGGTATAACATTTCATCCTTTTCGGTTACTCTTTATATAAATCTTTATAATTCCATATGTTATTCCAGTTTCATTTGATCACTCTCATCAAAGTTTTTGATGTGAGTTTTTTTTTTTGTTAAAAGTTTTGGGACTGGACTGAATGCTTGGTTAAACAATTTTCTTGGGGTTCCGTCGATGTTGACGAGCTTGATTTCTTATAGGCTATTTGTTTCTTTTGATAAGTAGGAAAATTAATGGCGGCAATTCGATGGTTCGTGGATTATTGTCTCAATTTATGAAATCAGTGCAGTGGGTGGGAAGGATTGATGCGCTTCACTGGTACAGTGAAAAGACTCCTTTTATGTGTTTTTTTTTCTTCTTCACCTTATTAGGAGTATGGATTCTCTTGATCACAACATTTCTGACTAAAAGAGATTGTCGTTGAACCACCGATGACAAGAGTGTCTGAAATTTGGTACGAAATTATGACAATAGTATTCAAGGAAATTTTGAGTTCAGACTATAATGAAAATAGCGGATAATGAGACGGTGATGATATAAGATGGATCGCCTGGCAGAGCACATGATTTCTTAATTTTGAAGATCCGTTTCATTAGTGCAATAATAGGAATCTTTGAATTATAAGGGAAACTTCTCTAAGGAAAAGAATCGTCTATTATATTCAATACAGTATCAGGATTCAGGAATTCTCAGAATTCGCTGCTAAGTGAATTGAAAATTTTGATGTTTTTTTTAAAAGTAACTTGTATAATTTTGTGTCGATGGGTGATGTCTGCCTTAATTCTAACAAAAGAAAGTATCTTGTCAAAGACGGCTAGATGATGTTTTTGATGCTTCATTTCTTGACATATATCACTTGAATTAAACAAAGTTCTTATTTTTTTAATACTTTTTTTTACCGTTGTCATCCTGTCGTCAATTTTTACTTGGCTTAAAAAATCTTCGAAAACAAAGATTTATATTAAAGGTTTTTATGTCCTTAATTTCATGTTCGACGTTCGTTTTCAGAATATATCCAACGGTACTTTTATTATTTTATGAGATTTTTTTAACACAATGGAAACTTATATAAGATCATTTTTATGGATTTGTGTAACTTCTAAAGAATATTAATTCAGATTTACATAAAAGTGGCGGACATATTTTGAGTACATTACATTTTAGGTAGTTTTTTAGATTTTGATTCCATGTCCAAAAAAAAAGTAATAAAAACCATCCACAAACCATTTCTTAATTGAAAAAAAAAATAATATTTCACCGGCTTCCAAATTTTGATAAAGTAAGAAGCAGATCGCATCGGATGGAGGAAAGAATTTTTCTGAAATTTTGAACGACTTTGAGCAGAAGACAAGTCTAACATTTTCGAAACCGATATTACTAACTAGTGTAGTTTTAGTTTCGCGGTCTTCATTTTGTTTGATGTAAAAATAAAGAACGTTTCTGTCAGATTAACTTATTTAATGAATCAGAGTATGATGTTAACTGTCGTGAATGGCTCAGCAGTTACTTTACTTACTTTTTTTTTATCAAATTGAAATAATTAGCCGAAACTGTCAGCTTTTTGCTTGAGGTTCAAATTGGTTCAATTTCTACTGGTTGAATTTAATATTATATTGCATAACTGGATTGATAGTTTCTGTACCTTAGTAACAGCCTCTGAGATGACATTTGGCTATATTCATGGAAATCTTTCAAGGGAATCCGAATATGGGATTTTTTTTTTCGATTGATTTTGAAATTCTGTCTTATATTAACAATTGAAAACTACTGTCAGGTTTGGAAAGATCTTATAGGTATTTTTTCATCTAACTACCTTACCAAATCAAGTAGAGGATGTTATTTAATTTCTTTCAGATCTGTTGAATTGATGTAAGCAAATTTTGCACAGACAGTCTCCTATGCAAATAAAACAATTCTTGGAAATCTTCAATTTTTTATGATTTCTAAAGAGGCCTAAGGGAGGGTAAAAAGTTCAAAGAAGTAGAATATTTTGTGCTCGTGTACATAGAATTACTTGGTTCTTTAGATACACCATGGGATTAAGATTTCCTGCTCGCGAATAAATTTGAACTGCAGTACGTTATTTATGGATTTGAGCTAGTAGAGCAAAAAAATAGAAGTTCATCCACATGGGTGCATCATGCATGTGCAGTGTATGGCATTCATGATCGATTTTCCTTTCTAAAGTTAGCAAAAAGTAAAGTTGAGCTTGGAGAGAATAGAAATAGAGAGAAAGTTGGAGTGAAAGTTTAAAAAGAAAAACTTTCTCTTCTAACTTCTCATCGTTAACTAGGAAGTTAAGAGAGATGTTTAGGCATTACAACAATGAAAAGTGTGAAAAACACTCCTCTTGTCATTGAAATAAATAATAGAAACATGTGCTATGTTTTGAACCAATTGAAATATATTTGGAGTCCCACCCAATGTCCTATAAAAACGAAAGGGAAATTGAACAATGGAAAAGTTTTTTTTTCCTTATAAAAAATAAAGTTTTCACTATTCGTCCATCGTAATTTGAACACTTAAGTGTTAAAAAGTTGGGACTTTAGAAAATTTCAAATTTTTTGAGTTGAGAAATGTAATTGAATTTGAGAATATGATGATAATAAGTTTAAGTTAGTGGGAGTCGTAGTTAAGATTTTTTTTTCTTTTCTTAACAATTCTCTTCAAGTTTGTGTCACCTTTCTTGATCTTTGATGTCCTTGGAAGTTTAAGAGTTGGAAAAATTGTATTCACATCTTTAGAAAGAGCATAATCATAATATACCAATATTTTTCATATATGATTTAATTTTAACGAATTAAGTTCATAATTTTAATGATGGTTTAAGTTGATTTGTTTAAGTTAAGGACTATTTACAAAATGAAATGGACTGTCCTGAGAAGGATGTAATATTTTATTAAATCTTAAAAATCATCCTCTTTTAGTTTTAATTTTTTTTTTCGGTTTTATATCATGCTTCAATTGAGAATTGAATTTTATTCAGAGAATTAATACGAAAATTAAATTAGTTTTTTATTCAAAAGTATAAATATAAGTTTTTAATTTGGATTGTAAATGTTTTTTTTTTTTTTTTGCTCTTCCTCCCTGGTTTTAAATTCATAATCTTTAAATGAATAATTGACTAAATTGTGTTGATAATTCACGAAATTATAAATAAATAAAATTATATGAAATGAGATGAGGCAAATAGTGTTTAAACAGTATGAATTGATGTTTGCAAAACTACGCCATTATTTTGNTGTTGATAATTCACAAAATTATAAATAAATAAAATTATATGAAATGAGATGAGGCAAATAGTGTTTAAACAGTATGAATTGATGTTTGCAAAACTACGCCATTATTTTGTTAGAAAAAATAGCACCTCTTTAGTTTTTAATTCGACTCCTTGGTCCTCTCCCACTTCTCCACTTTTTCCAGAAATCAACACTTGCTCGTAATTTATTTATTTTTGGGTTTATTCTTGACGCTTCTCTTGACAAAACTTGTTTCCAAATCACAAGGTATAAAATTCACAATTATTGCGAAAATAACATCCTTTATTGCAAAATTTAAATTGAAGATAATAAGTAGTATTGGTGAGAGTAGCATCCTCTCTGTGTTTGATCATTTTCATTCTAGGAGACTGTCATTTCTATTTTTATGTAATTCCAAAACCTTTCAAGCTTTTTCTCCATTGTTGTCACACTTTTCCTACATACATATCCTTTAGTAAATACCTACTTTTGAAAATTTTCTTCATAAAGAGAAATTGTCAAAGAGTTTTGTTACAAAGTTTATTATTTTCCTCAAAGAGAAAGCAGGAAATATGCATTTTAAGTGCATAAAAGACACAAACCACATTATTGGTTCTTTAGTGACAAGGTTCATTACATTTACATTACAGAAATCATTCATTCCTCTCATGCTCGTGTACACTTCCCACCAGGGAGGGTTGAAGGTTGTTCTTAATTTTCTCATGGAGCTTGTCCATTATTCATATTAAAATTATAATTTAGCTGCAACTTAAATGCAGAATGCAAGTAATCATTTGAATTTATAAGCGTCATGAAAGTTTATAGAATTTGTAGAATTTTAAATTTTTTCGATAAATCGTAAGAAGACCAGTTTGCGGTTTGCTTTTACATGATTATAAAATTTATGAAATTATAAAATAATTTTCTAGCGAAAGTGGGAAATTTTCAAAATCATTTCAATTTAAAAGTTTTGGCCAGGGTACAAAGTACAAAATTAGAAAATTGATTACAAAATGATTACAAATTACAAAAATTTTCACTTGCCAAAATTACAAAAAAAAATTTCAAAATAAAATAAGCTAAATCTCACTTTCCCCATCAAGGATTTGCGCTGGAAATTTACAAATTTGAAACTCCAAAGCTGAAATTCCCATTTCTGACAATAATTTCAGAGAGTTCAAAAATTAAAATTTTGATATCGTCAAACCGAGTTTAAGAAGTTAATCGATTAATCAAAATTGAATTTATCACGCTAAGGATGTGATAACAAGGCTTCTTAAATTAATCGCCTTCCGTTAGTTAAATTTCGTGTGACGTGACGTGAAATATTTTTCGATGAAAAGAATCTTGGTAAAAATGTAACAAGCTAAAATGCAAATTGAAAGCATGTAAAGTAGAGATTTGAAAGAATGAATTATTTATTTTCATTGAATTTTTAGTTCCCTCCAAGTCAATCTTACATAAATTAGTTAACTTGTCAGAGTTTTAATTACCTTGTTATATAGGCTTAGTCTGTAAGTGAAAATTCTGGCAAGTTCTTTTATTTTGTACAATTTTATTTTGTAATTTTGTACAATGACAAAAAAAAATTAAGAATTTTCTTAAAATTTTGTACACTGGTTTTGGCAGTGTTTATAAAGGAAATTTAATTACTCTCAAGACTTCACAGTTGAATACGTGACCATTTATAGTGACGTCAAATGGGCTCATAATGTCTAGATAAATTTTATGAATTCTATAAAATTTGAAAACAGCGCAAACTATCACTCTTTAAATTTTATAAATTATTCTTCAAATATTGACTGGTATCACGTGGCTGTCAAAGTGACATAGGTTTTTGGTATGTACAAAATCTATAACTTTTATAAACTTCGCATTTGATTATAAAAGTAAAGTGCCTAATAATATTTTTTTTTTGCAACTGAATAACCTCAGGAAACGAAGATGTTAAATAAAGCCGGAATTAATGATAGCTTTGAGTGAAATTTGATGCAATCTGTGGTTAATTCATTAGTTCCTCATAATAACAATCGTACCCTGTGGTACATGTGGACTTGCGGTTAGAATTGAAAATAGAAATAGATTTTGACCCGCTTATTCTTCAAAAAATTGTTGAATTTGCGCACAATTATTTGTTTCTCCTATCATGGATTTCTCTTATGAAATGTAAACTCTCTCTGTACATTTAAGACCTTATGCTGATTTGAAATGATTCACTTTGACCTTTCTTTAATAAAGTTTTGTTTTGTTCTTATCAAAATAGACGGAAAATAACTTAATATTCTGGACATTAACATTATTATCAATTCTTTACTTTCATTTCTCGAGAATATAGAAAACAATAGAGAAAATGAAGAAAGAGTAAACGAGCATTAGGATTTGAAACCAGACGATGCAGTTTTTAGATCTTTGTGTCTTTGGAGTGTGGAAATGTCCGAATGAGTATTTGATTGGAGTTAATTGGTTTTCTGAAATTTAAGTTTACATTTTAAGGTTGACTTACAAAGGATTAATTTACTTCATCTCCTGTCTATTTCTCAAAATTTTCTATGTTCACGAGTAATGAACATTTATGTATACATACCACACTACTCTTGTCGTGTCATTTAATCCGTCAAGTAAATGGACAGGTTAATTAAATAATAAAGTTTGTATTTTAGTAGTAACTCTACCGTTAGGCGGAAGTTTTGAAGCGTTGAAAGTTGCACTAGTGCAACTTGGAACATGTGTTTGTGAAAGTCTGAAAACTAATTATCAGTATGAAATCCCTGAGGGTGGAAATCGGATACCTTTCCAAAGGAAATTAATTTCAAAAACTTAAAAGGAGAAAGTTTTTTTTTTTTTTGTCCAGGTCAAGTCCTACCTTCCTTCTGGCGACACTCTGTTTTAGAAAATTTAGAAACTTTTAGGTTTATTTTTTTTAGAAATGGGAAGAGATAGTTTGTTAGTATTATTGATTGAGGGTATTTGTGTGAATATGATCAATAGCTGAAAATATTATAAATCTCCAGTAGAAAGTATAGTGGAAGATATGAGGTTGCAAAGGAAGTTGAACTGTTGCAAAGGAGAGGAGGAGGTAAGAGAGAATTTCGCTTGATGAAAAGTGCATTCTATCTCTGCACCGATGCAAGATGTAATGCAACTGGAGAAACGTGTAGAAAGACATGGTGCTAAGGATTGAGGAGAGCTTGAAGCAAATTTTTCGCATTTGCGAAAATTCAAAGTTTCCAACTCGGTCAATAGCTTCTTTGCTCTTGAGCGAACCCCAAGAAGAAGATACTGTGAATCATATCTTATGTATTTAAAGGCGGGATACTCCTTCAATACTCCCCAGTCCCGGTTTTGAAATTCTCCAATCCCAGCGTCTTTTTTAATTCTTGACGACAACTACATAATAGTACTAATATTCCCGAACAACTTTCATACTGGTCCATTTCCATCAAGTCCAAAAAAAAAATTTTTTTTTCTGTCCATTCCTATTTCTTGAACCAAGTTAGGAAACCTTGACAAAGTTGAATATTGTTGGCAGGTGTCCCAATTTAAATGCATACCATAAGATTTAGGTGCTAAACGATCTTGCACTTTTGCCATCATCTCAACAGATTTCTTACAGATCTTCTCAAGAGTCATTTTGTGGCTAATAGGAGTAGTTTTTAGACAAGTTTATATAGTTTTTTTTTAAGCTTAGTCCGTCATTTTCAAGTCTTTAACCAAATCATCGATCCCTAATTCTATAAAAATTTTAGAAAAAAAAAAATTTTTTTTTGCAAGACAAAAAGACCCAAAGACAATTTTTTTTTCAAAATGAATCCAAATAATCATGGAAGTTGGAATCCTATATGGAACTATCAGTTGTGGAATACAGTAGCTGCAACCAAAAATGCATACTATCTCTACTACCATGCAAAAGAGTCACTCAAGATGAGCAGTATCTTGGAACAAACTCATCAGAGTCAGGTGAACCAAATAATTTTGTGATTTACATAGAAAGTTTATAAGATTTGTTAAAATTTGAGTAAAATAGGTTTAGTGGATTTATTGAACTGAGGATATTAGGCCCTTTGTGTGTATAATTGATAGTTTATGGAAATTTTTTTTAATTTTGTACAATGTAGACAGAACTGCTTCTCTACTTTCTATGAAATTATAAAATTTATGGAATTCTGAAAATGGAAAATTTATAAAAAATTTCATAGAGTAGGAGTTTTTCCCTTTTATTTATAAGAGAGAGGTTTATCATACGTAATAAACTTTACAATTAATCACGTGAGAATGGAAAGTGATATCAGCTCTAATCATAATGTGATTCATTTTTACGAATTTTTAGACATTATATTTGTTATTTTCAAACTATCACTTTTTATAATTTTTACAACATAAAGTGTGGTCTCACGTGACAGTGAGTGTGGCCTACTCTAAATTTTTGTGTATAAAATCTATAACTTTATAAACTTGTTAAGAATTTCTAGTCAACGGAAAGTGTCTAGTACAATCACAATGGATTCTGTTCGTAATAAGTTTTAATGAACCGACAATTTGGGTTTAATTAGCAGGAGTTTATTACAGATATACTGTTTAGTATTCAAACTCCTAATATCCGAGACACAGGCCGGGAGACTTTTGGGGTCATTATAGGCGTAACTTTAATACATCCGAATTTTTATAACCAGAATCCACTGTATTATTGTGTATCATTATAAACATTTGTTAATTATTAGATTTACTCAAAGTTGCATAACTGACTCCCCCACCCACCTGCTAACAACACGTAGCGTTATTAATCCACAAGTGAGGTTATTCCTGAATGACCTTGAGATTATGATAAATAATGAAAGAAATGACCTTGAAAAACACGTGTTAGGGAATTACTATTGGGTTCATTCTGTAAATATTAGGCTGTTTTCCTGAAGTCATTATGCTGTAGGCGTATGTAGAGAAATGCAGTGCGGAATTAATAATAAGGGGTGGACTTTGGCTTTTTGATCTCTGAGGTAGATGAATTTATTATTTGTAAACAAATATGATTCCAAGGGTAAGGTCTTCAAAGCTTTTTTTTTACCTGGCTCACATATGATAAATGAGGAAATGACCTTTAAAACCGCTTAGTTTTTTTTTTTTAAAGTTTATTCTAAAACGCAATTTGAAGTTATTGTTTTCCTGTTGAAAGTTAAGCAATAATAATTGGTTAAATAACAAGACGACCACATTATTATTAAATTGAGAAAGAGTCTCACTGGAAATCTAACACTTGAATTTTTAATATAAGTCAGCATTGAAAGTATTGTTTATCAAATACATTAATGGCTCACTGTCTCATTTCAATTGTCATCTAACGACAAGAGAAATGAGTCAGAGGGCTTCACAAATCACAAGGTTAAAAAATATTAATATAGTATAACAAAATTATAAAATAGTCAAAAGTCCCTCTCTACTCAATAAAATATTTTCACACAAAGGGTTTCTCATAACGTTCATCATCTTGAGTCATAAAAATCGTATTAAATTTATCTTGAAGTTTTATATTGAACGTTAGATAAGATATAGTTGGTTTAATTGAGAAACCTATGAGTGATCATGATCATGTTATTAATACATTGAGTAAAAAAAAAATACTTATTTTTTAAACGGAAAGTTAGTTTTGATTTTTGCTGGAGTAATATTTCTTCCCTGTTGTAGGGAGTTGATTAATTTTTTATTTGATGAAACTGATATTTTATTTACGAAAGCAACTTTAGAAAAGTAGTATAGATAGGAACTGTTGAAAAAAAAATCAGATAAGTAGATGGGGTCAAATGATGAAAACTTATGATTTATTGAAATACAAATTTTTGGAACTTAATTCGGAGATGCTTCAGTAAAGAAATGTGTATTTCAGAATTAAGTTTTCAACACTTTCAACTGATGAGTTGTAATCACGAAACATTACTAGCCGAAGTCCTAACGGTTAATATCTGAGGTTTTGAGAGAGTAATAATAAAGTGTAAACTGAAAATAATAGCTTTGACCTTAATTCATTAAATATTAGAAACTTAACATTCTTGATTAAATCAATTAGTTGTATAGTTATCCACTTTGGGAGTGTCTTAGTAATTACACCATTTTTATTGTAAAATGATACTACTGACACTTTAATAAATTATTATCAATCAATCAAACAATCAAACCTTCAGTGAAGTGAGACAAAATTTATTTTTGATTTTTTAGGAAAGAAAGAAAATAGGATTAGGTGTCAAAATTTGGTAAGGAATTTTGAAAAATTTATCAATTTAGGAAATACCCGAACCCGGGTATTATCCAAATTCCGGGTTACAAAGTAAAGTTGACCAATTTAAATGGAGAGATTCCGAATGGATGGCACATTTTGTTAAGAATTTTGGAAGATTATTCAATTTGGAAAATACCCGAATACGTGAACGTATTATTTTGAGTTTACACTAAACTATTACTCTCACTCTCGAAACCTCAGATATTAACCATTAGGATTTCGGCTAGTAATGTTTCATTGTTGTGTAATTAATAAATCGGGTTATTTGTGTTATTGGAGAAAAATCATTATCACCTTCTGAACATAAGTTTTATGCTTCATTAATACTTATTTAAAAAAAAAAAAAATCTATTAATTATTCCTAAAAGTTTTTTACCTAGTAATTTAGAATTAAGTCACCTTGGACTCGTTAGTTCTCTAAGATTGGAAGTGAAACATGAAAGGATAAATCCCAGAAGAAACGTTTTGGAAGGATAAAATTAATTGTTTAATAATTGATTAGTGAGATGGAAAGTTTAAATGTATTTAAGAAGTAAAGGCGATTAATAAGACCTTGAGTCTTTTATTTCCATGAAATAAGGATGAAAGTGAAAGTAAGTCGAGGTGACAGGAGTGGAGGAACGAACCTCTTCATTTATTCAACAATGGAGAAAGGACCCTGACTTTTTATTTAATTTTTACATGAAAGTGTGCTTTATGTAACCACACTCCACAGGTTGACTCCATTTTCCATTTTCTTTCAAGTGGAGAGAAAATGAGGAAATGAAAAGGACTTGTTATAACGAGATTAATAATAAATTATTACCTATTCAATTTTATCCCTTTGTTTCCTCTACTTTCATCTATTAGTAACTATAAATAACATAACTTTTCTTAGAATTCAATAATATCAATTTCAAACGAATTAAGTTCTAATTCACCAATTTTACAAACTAATTTACTCTAAAATAGGTCAATAATAACTCCGAAAAGATTTTTTTTTTACTTTAAAATAGAAATACGAAATTAAGTGAAAAGATTAATTTTTTTTATTTTTTTATGATATTTTGAATTTTGGTGGAACATTGGAGGGAATTTGAAATTCAAGGAGGTGCTGGTGTTTGCGAAACGCANAAAGAAAAATTTGATTTTTTTTATTTTTTCATGATATTTTGAATTTTGGTGGAACATTGGAGGGAATTTGAAATTCAAGGAGGTGCTGGTGTTTGCGAAACGCAAGCATTTCGTTGAATTTGAATTTTTGTATTTGATTATTATTTATATAAGTCTACTGATTTTATTGATTAGTTGAATTTTTTGGTATTATTGAGAGACGTGTGGGCCTTGAGGTGACATCCTGTGCTTCTTCTTTTGTAAAATAATTTGAAATTGGAGTTTTGGTCTCTGAGGTAATTAAAAATAAAATCTTGTGACTTAGGTTTTGTTATTAGGGAAATCATGTTTTGGATTGGGTGTCAATTGGATGGTATGAACTTGATACTATTGGTATTGTTATCTTTATCGTAATGTAGACTTGAGATGAGAGACATGAACATCAGTCATAGGGCTAAGACCTACGTGATAAAATTTTTTAGTTTCTTTGGAGTAAGTACTTAACTAGACTCATGTTAGCTTAAGAAAAGTAGAACAAAGTAACTTTGATTAATTTTTAGTGGCTTTGATTAATGTTTTGGTTTCATCTGTATTAGGTTGGGACAATGGAGGCTCTGGGATTGGTCAGATACGGTGGAGATGATTTTTCAGAATTCCCTCCAAGAAACGCGAGAGGAGAGAACACTCCTTCTCCAAGTACTCGATGGTTTGATCTACGGTGTCAATCAAAATCTCCAATCCTCCCGTGTAAACGTAATTAGAAAACCGATACAGAGGGCTTTCGTCAAAGAAGTTTTGAATGCTGATAGATTTTTTTAATTTCATGAACTTCTAAAAATACCTAAAGTTTTAAAAATAATTTAACCAATATCGTCCTAATGGTTACTTTTAGAATTTTAAAATTAACACAGCCAAAACTTTTTGAATTGCCTATTGTTTCTACCCATGGTTCTCCTCACTAGTGAAAAGAATTTGCTGAACCAAAAAATCCTTATTAAACTTTCAGGAATGGAGATACCCACTTCGTTGTTTTTTGACACCGGTGGCTAATGATTTTGTCATATGCAGCATGACATGCTTTGAGATATCAAAGAAAAATGGAGACTTGAAGAGGTGAAACCTATGGTGGTCATTCTGTGTAACCAAGTTAAGAATCAACCCTTCCTTTTCTGAAGCTAATTTTCTGATCCAGTACTTCAGAAATTAAGCTGCAAGTGCTATAATTAAGAGAATATCTTTGTTTGTTTGTTATATACCGGACAATCTTCTCAAATGTCAAAATCGATTTATGAGATTTTAATTGGGAATTATAATTTCTTGGAATGAATCTGTAGTTAGACTTTGGACTATAATTGTCAACTACTTGAGTTACACAGAATATAATTGCAGCATTTCAAGGGACTCGATCCCAGACTTCTTTGATAATTTTGATTATATTTCTAATTCAAGTCATGCTAATGACGGATTTAGTATTATCAAGTTTAATTCAATTTCTTATTCATCTTTGGAATTTTAGTTTGTGATGGCACGGAAAACTGGTGCAGGAGTTCCATCGGAGCGTCAGGATGCGTCATTCCGTTTACAATCACTCACGTCTGTTCAGTCAAGCAGGAAGGAAAAAGATAAAGATGTACGAGATGAGGGAACAAGTTATTTCATTAGTCTTTACGGTAAGTTTGTTTCAATTTATATGTTTTAACTCCTAAAGTTATACATATTACTCACTTAGATAGATTATTCAATGTTAGTGATAGATATTTAATTCTTTATTCCAGGTACTTCGACTTGCCCAGAGTGTTTGACGCCGTTTAGTCGAAAGAACTCAACTGGGCAGCCTGTTCAAGAAGGTTGCTGTAAGCACGTCAAATGTCGAAGGTGCTTGATCTCCAATCATGCTGGATGTGTCCAATGTTCTAATCCGATGAACCGGATTCCAGAAAATGGTCTGGAGTGCGCTATTCCAGGAAACTCTAACCCAAGGTCATTCCCTTCGAGAACTTTTCAGTCAGCAAACTCGGGTCAAGGGTTAGCTCTCTCCAATGGATTTCATTATCCCGTACAAGCAGACACTGCAAGTCCTGAGAACGGTTCCTCCCCACTCCTAGGAGCAAAGAGACGATCTACCAGATCCATACCATCCACAATATCCACGAGCGCATGTGTAGGACTCGGATTGGGCATAACCAATGGATTCCAGCAACCTTCCTCACCTCCACAGCAGAAAATGGCTAAGAGACTGCGACCTAGGTTTCCTTCTCTTGAATCCACGCAGAATCAGCAGAGTAGATCAACACAACCAGTTTCCAAAGTACAAACTAGACTACTGTCTACCAGCGGGACGAAGAATAGAACGACGAGATCTCCACCGGATTTAGAAGAGATCAACACCCGACACAGGCCTCCCCAAGTTGACCAATTCCAGAATTTACAAGGGAAAGCTGCATCAGAGGACATACATATTCGACCGAGGCACACAATGACTCACCCTGGTTCTACATTAGCTCCACCCAGGACAACCACTCTACCCAAATCAAGACTGACTTATGGAAGATCTCCTGAAATGACCTTGCAGACAAACGAGCGATTCGCTGTCACAATAACTCCAACCGAGTTCCCTAGGATATCTCAACCGGAGCTACCTCTAAAGAAGCGACATTCTCCTACTAAGAATTCCTTCAAGTATGACAAAGTGACTCCTGAAATTGATTCTTCCAAGGGACCTCTGCAGCCTATTTCTCCTTCCACAACCAATGTTTTATCAGACAATGTTCCAATTGATGAGGTAGACTCAACCCCTGATAAGCCGTCCATATCGCTCGAAAATGGAAACGGAGAGGTAGAGGGACGTGGTGGTGGAAAGAAGAAAAGACATCCTGTCACTATTCATGATCATATTTCAATTGTCAGCGGTGAGTTTTAGAAATTTTTTAAGGGAAAAAATTAACCCAATGTTGTTGATTATTAAAAATGTTTTGGAAAGAACGCATGAGTTAGTGATTATTTTTATTTCATCAGGTGATCCATTGTTGTATCAATGTAACGTTTGTCTAAAAAAGTTCAAGACAAAGGCTCACATCAAGTACCATGAATTTTGTCAAAATGGAACGAAGCCATTCAAATGTGAACAATGCGGTCAAGGTTTCATCGCAAAGTCCCACTATGAATACCACATTCGAACGCACACAGGTAATGATGAACACTTCAGCTCTTTTTAAATTAACTTAATAAATTGATGTTTGTATTCATTGGTTTGAAAATTCTAAAGGTGAGCGGCCGTACGTTTGTCCCAAATGTGGGAAAGGATTCAATCAGCGTGGAAAAGTCACAAGGCATCTGCGCTCTCACACGGGAGAGAAGCCATTTGTTTGTCAACAGTGCGGTCGTGGTTTTGCAAACACACAGGCAATGCGTTCCCACTTTCTCATACATACGGGCGAGCGTCCCTTTGCCTGTGAATACTGTGACAAAAGATTTACTGGAATGACAAATTTAAAGAAACATGTTATTACACACACGGGTGAGTAGGCAAGTTGACTAGACTACTAGTCGAAACTGTCATGGGTAATGAAACCATCTGCTGTTGTATTTTATAGGAGAGCGACCTTTTATGTGTACCCACTGTGGGAAGAGCTTTGGTCTCAAGTGGACATTGGACCTTCATCTGAGAACTCATTCAACTGAAAGACCTTACGCTTGTGACCAGTGCTCAAGGGCGTTTTCTAATAGCAAGGATCTACGACGACACATGGTCATTCATTCGGGTATGTCGGACTTCAATTTACCTTAAAAAATACCTATAATAAATTTTTCTTGACAAATTAAGTTTTAAATTGCATAGGTGAAAGACCGTTCAAATGCTGGATTTGTGGAACTGCATTCCGACGAAAAGACAACCTTGATCGGCATATTAAAAATACACATAACCAGCCCAAAGAAGTTGCGAAACAGCTTGCAAATGAAGCCGCCGCAGAATATTTGGCGACGTCATCAAAACGCAAGTTGAATATTACACAACCCTCCGCTTCCACTATATCTCCGGAGACTAATGTTGTTCAAAGTGTTCCAGTTCAACAAGATTTACCTCAAAAAACTCCCAGAAATAAAAAACGTAAACGTCAGAACATAGAGCAAGTTGCGAAACGCAGTAAAAGGGTAAAGTTTTCAAAGCCATCGTCACCAACTGTCATGGAGTCTACCAAAAGCAGGAAATTCAAGAGTCAGAAGTTGGAATTTATACCAAAAATGAGAACAAGGCTTAGTTATTCCAGACAATCAGCGGAAGCTGAAATAGAGAATTCTAAACTTCAGTCGCTAACTGATGTGGAAATAGCTACATCATCATCGTCAGAATTACCAATTACGTTAGAGAATTCTCACCAACCATCACCAAATGAAGTGGAAATTTTTCAACCACAGTCTCCAACTGAAATGAGAAACTTGGAACCTCTTTTGCGAATTGAAATAGAAAATTTTGGACCACAGTCATCAGAAGAAGTCGAAAAAAATTATCTTTCATTATCAGATGAATTGGAAAAATCTCAACTTACATCACTAGGTCCATCGCCTCCGTCAGAATTGGAAACGCTAGAGTCATTCTCGCCACCTAACGACGAGAAGTTTCACTTACCGGCATCACGTACTGCAACCCAAGATGAAGTTGGATTTTCTCAACCAAATTTTCTTGGAAAGGACGCCGTCGTCCACCCTAACGCAGCTACTCAGGCTCAAGACAGTGATGAAGACAAAGAAACAACGCAGAAAGTGAGAATGTTTCTGATCTGATTTATGATGTCCAAAATTCTTCAGTAGAAAATAGTTCCTTTCTAAATTCTTAAAACATTCTGAACCAGTCAATATGAAATCTAATTCCCAGTTTATTTAATTCTAGATATTATTATTTACACAAGAATCTGCCTCCGTAGAGCCATCTTCCTCTACAACTGAAATTTTTGAGTCACAACCACCAACTGAGTCCAAGGAATTAACACAACCATCGCCAATGGAACTGGAGGGTTGGCGACCAAATTCACCAGTTGAAATAGCAAATTTGGAACGTCTATCATCAGTTGAGGCTGAAGATATTGATTCGACGACTTCTCTCGGCGTGATATTCAATCGAGAATCACGTCCAGAGCTGGATAATTCTGCGCCATCGCCACGAAATGAGTCAGAAAAATCTACAACGACATCACCAAATGAGATGGGAAATTGTCAACACCAATCTCCAGACACAGTCGCAAAGTCCCCAGTGGAATTTTCAGTTGAAGTCGAAAATATTGAACCAGGATGCCCGACTGAAGTAGAAAAAGTACTCCAGGAATCTTCTGCAGAATTAGAGAAATCCCTAACTGAATCGTCGCCTGAATTAGAACAATTCCAACAAGAAACTCCTGCTCAAGTTGAAAAATCTGAACCAGAACATCTTGTAGAAGTGGAAGAACTCAAACCAGAAACTCAAGCTAAAGGTGAACAATTCCAACTGGAATCTTCAGCTGAATTGAGCCAATTTCANGAACTCAAACCAGAAACTCAAGCTAAAGGTGAACAATTCCAACTGGAATCTTCAGCTGAATTGAGCCAATTTCACCCGGAATCACTAACTGAATTGAGCCAATTCCAGCCGGTATCTCTAACTGAATTGAGCCAATTCCAACCGGAATCTCCATCTGAAGTGGCAGAATTCCAACCGGAATCTCCTGTTGAAGTGTCAGAATTCCAGCCGCAATCTCCAGCTGAGGTGGCAGAATTCCAGCCGCAATCTCCAACTGAAGTGCCCGAATTNCCAGAATTCCAGCCGCAATCTCCAGCTGAGGTGGCAGAATTCCAGCCGCAATCTCCAACTGAAGTGCCCGAATTCAAGCCGGAATCTCCAGCGGAAGTGGCTAAAGATCAACTGGAATATTCAACGGAAGCAGCACAATTTCAACTGGAATCTCCAGTTGAATTGCCACAATTCCAGCAGGAACCTTCAACTAAAGTCGAAGAATTCAAACCGGACTCACCAGTTGAAGTGGAGCAATTTAAATCGGAATTTTCAGCTAAAGGGGAACAATTCAAACCGAAATCTCCAGTTGAAGTGGAGCAATTCAAACCGGAATCTCCAGCTAAATTGGAACATTTGCATCCGATGTCTCCTGCTGAAGTTGAGCAATTCCACCCGGAATCTCCAGTCGAAGCGGAACAAATCCAACCGATATCTCCTGTTGAAGCGGAACAATTCCAAACAGAATTTTCAGCTAACGTGGAAAAGTCACAATCGGACTTTGCACCTAAACTGGAAGAATTCCAGCCTGAAATTCCAACTGATAATGAAGAATTTCATTCTGAACTTCCAACTGAATTGGAAAAATTCCAACAATCTCCAGCTGAACTTCGAATTCTGGATCGAGAATTGCCTGCTGAATTGGAAAAAATGCATGTACCATCAGCAAGTAATTTGGAAAAATTATTATCTCCATCATCAAATGATGCGGAGAAATTAATACTTCCATATTCAGAAGCAGTGAAAAATTTTGTTCCGCCAAGTCCAGATGCTGTAGAAATTTTTCAAACATCATCTTCAACGGAAGTCGAAGAATTTCGACCGCAATCTACTGCTGATGAGAGACATTTCGGTACTGTGTTGCCATCCGTACTGGAAAAGTTTTCCATTCCACTGTTTGAAAAGTCCCGATCACCTTCACCAATGGAAATAGATATCTTTATTCCGGAATCACCAGAACCATCATCTGAATACAGAGAGGAGGATGTTCAACCTCTTTCGCCAATTAAATTGGGAAGCTCTAATACAACTTCATCTCCCAAAATAGAAAATTTTGGTTTGCCATCCACATCTGAACCGGAGAATTGCCGTTCTCTTCCCAAATTGACTATCCATTTCAATTTCTCGAACTCTGATGAGCACAAGTTATGTCAAACAAGCGTTCCTGGAAGAAACGACTCGAATCATCGTAAGGTGTTCACTGCTGCATGTGCCCAGACTGATAGGTGCGATGAAACGATGAAAACATCCTCGATGGTGAGTTCTTTGGTATCGTAGTAATTACGATGAATAGGTGCTCCATGCGATGGAACAGTTGTTTCATCAGTTTACCAGAATAGGATTTTTTGAACAGTACGATAGAAAATTCTAATATCAATAGCAAAAAATACGTAAATAATTTAAGAAGTGATTTTGATATCCTTTTTTTTTAACTGACATTACTCCTTCTATATAGTAGGGATATGGCTTAAAAATGGAAATTTCGTTTTTTATTCAAATTCTGAAGTCAAAAATGTTAGGGTCATTAACCTTATTCCATAATTTCCTCGAATTTGAGTCGTGCAATTTTCTGCTGTTTCCGTCCGATTTCCTTCTACTGAGATTATTTCTTTTTGAATTGATTTATTGCAAGTTTGAAATAATTTATTCACTTTTGAGAATTGAAGTTCTCGGAGATTTTCATTGTATCTTAAGGGATTCATTGTTTCTCCAAAGATTCCCAGTCAGAAAGTTTGATTTTAAAATTTGTATATAACTAAATACTGAAGGAGTTAACGTGTAATTTTATTTTATTTTACTTGACTCTAGATGTCCCCACCAGTATTAGAAACCGTTTCCTTTGTAGAGCCGCCACTACCATCAACTATTGAGACAGATAATTTTGGTTTACAATTACCAACTGATGTCAGAACATCTCCAACACCATCGCTGGCTAACAATTTGGAAGTAAATGTTTCAACACTTTCAANACCAACTGATGTCAGAACATCTCCAACACCATCGCTGGCTAACAATTTGGAAGTAAATGTTTCAACACTTTCAAATAATCAGAAGGAATCAGATCCCTCTCCAATAAATGAAAATAAATTCTGTCCACCGCCTTCAATGCAAGTCGAGGGATTTTGTCTACCTGGAAGTGAGATGCCAAGTCTGTCGGAACGTCTCAATGNACCAACTGATGTCAGAACATCTCCAACACCATCGCTGGCTAACAATTTGGAAGTAAATGTTTCAACACTTTCAAGTAATCAGAAGGAATCAGATCCCTCTCCAATAAATGAAAATAAATTCTGTCCACCGCCTTCAATGCAAGTCGAGGGATTTTGTCTACCTGGAAGTGAGATGCCAAGTCTGTCGGAACGTCTCAATGCTAAACTAACTGAAGATGAGAAACTGAGTGGAAGATTAGGTGATGGGAACCATTGTCGTCTCCATGGACTCAGGACACCTGAGAAGGATGATATCACGCATCTCTCAAATTTTGTTCCAGAAGTTGCTCATTTTCCAGATACTTATGACATCAGTGACGATGAAGTTTCTTCTATTCTTGACATTCCACGGGAATCTCTTTTCGGCTTCACCATTCTTGAAGTTTCAGCCATACCAGAAGACGTAAGCTTGTTTCATAACTATCTAATTTATTTTCCTCATTTCATTACCATTCTTTTCGTTGATAGCAATTCTTTAAATACAGTTTTCGAAGCAAAATATTTAATTATTAACTTCTATTAGCGAAGCTGGCGACAGTTAATTCAGATATAATTTTTAGTATTTTCTTTCACAGATATTTCATTCTGTTCGAGAATCCTGCTCTTTCTTAGAACCATCAACTGAAGGGGAACATTTTGGGTCGGAGTCACCAAGTGAATTGACTGAATCAGCACAGTCTTCGTCAGAAGAGTTGGAGTGTTTGAAACCACAATTTTCAATTGAAATGAGAAATTTGGAACTTGCATTGCCAATTGAAATCAAAAGTTTTGGACCGCAGTCATCCAAAGAAGTCGAAAAAAATTATCTTTCATCATCAGGTGAATTGGAAAAATCGCCACTTGCATCAGTAGGTCCATCGTTTCCAACAGAATTGGAAAAACTTGGGCCATTCTCACCACCTAACGACGAGAAATTTCACCGACCGTCATCACCTACTGCAACCCCAGATGGAGCTGGGTTTTCTCAACCAAATTTTCCTGAAAAGAACGCCGTCGTCTATCCTAACGCAGCTACTCCAGCTTTAGACAGTGATGAAGACCAAGAAACAACAGAAAAAGTAAGAATGTTTCTGATCTGATTTATGATGTCCAAAATTCTTCAGTAGAAGATAGTTCCTTTCTAAATTCTTAAAACATTCTGAAATCTAATTCCCAGTTTATTTAATTCTAGATAATATTATTTACACAAGAATCTGCGTCCGTAGAGCCATCTTCCTCTACAACTGAAATTTTTGAGTCACAACCACCAACTGAGTCCAAGGAATTAACACAACCATCGCCAATGGAACTAGAGGGTTGGCGACCAAATTCACCAGCTGAAATAGAAAATTTGGAACATGTATCATCAGTTGAGCCTGAAGATTTTGATTCCAGGACTTCGCTCGACGTGATATTCAATAGAGAATCACTTTCAGAGCTAGATAATTCTGCGCCTTCGTCACCAAATAAGTCAGAAAAATCTACAACGTCATCACCAAATGAGATGGGAAATTGTCAACACCAATCTCCAGACACAGTCGCAAAATTCCCAGTGGAATTTTCAGCTGAAGTCGAAAATATTGAACCAGGATACCCGGCTGAAGTAGAAAAAGTCCTCCAGGAATCTNTTTCAGAGCTAGATAATTCTGCGCCTTCGTCACCAAATAAGTCAGAAAAATCTACAACGTCATCACCAAATGAGGTGGAAAGTTGTGAATACCAATCTCCAGACACAGTCGCAAAATTCCCAGCGGAATTTTCAGCTGAAGTCGAAAATATTGAACCAGGATACCCGGCTGAAGTAGAAAAAGTCCTCCAGGAATCTNTGGAATTTTCAGCTGAAGTCGAAAATATTGAACCAGGATACCCGGCTGAAGTAGAAAAAGTCCTCCAGGAATCTTCGACGGAATTAGAGAAGTCCCTAACTGAATCTTCGCCTGAACTAGAACAATTCGAACAGGAAACTCCTGCTCAAGTTGAAAAATCTCAACCAGAATATCCTGTAGAAGTTGAAGTACTAAACCCAGAAACTCAAGCCAAAGTTGAACAATTCCAACCGGAATCTCCAGCTGAATTGAGCCAATTCCAACCGGAATCTCTTACTGAATTGAGCCAATTGAACCAATCTCCATCTGAAGTGGCGGAATTCCAGCTGGAATCTCCTGCTGAAGTGGCAGAATTCCAGCCGGAATCGCCAGCTGAAGTGCCCGAATTCCAGCCGGAATCTCCAGCGGAAGTGGATAAATGTCAACTGGAATATTCAACTGATGCAGTACATTTTCAACTGGAATTTCCAGTTGAATTGGCACAATTTCAGCAGGAACCTTCAACTAAAGTGGAAGAATTCAAACCGGACTCACCAGTTGAAGTGGAGCAATTCAAACCGGAATCTTCAGCTAAAGGGGAACAATTCAGACCGAAAGCTCCAGTTGAAGTGGATCAATTCAAACCGGAATCTCCAGCTAAACTGGAACTTTTGCATCCGATGTCTGCAACTGAAGTTGAACAATTCCAACCGGAATCTCCAGTCGAAGTGGAACATTTCCAACCGAAATCTCCTGTTGAAGCGGAACAATTCCAACCGGAATCTCCAGTCGAAGCGGAACATTTCCAACCAAAATCTCCTGTTGAAGCGGAACAATTCCAACCGGAATCTCCAGTCGAAGCGGGACATTTCCAACCGAAATCTCCTGTTGAAGCGGAACAATTCCAACCGGAATCTCCAGTCGAAGCGGAACATTTCCAACCGAAATCTCCTGTTGAAGCGGAACAATTCCAACCGGAATCTCCAGTCGAAGCGGAACATTTCCAACCGAAATCCTATGTTGAAGCGGAACAATTCCAACCGGAATCTCCAGTCGAAGCGGAACATTTCCAACCGAAATCCCCTGTTGAAGCGGAACAATTCCAACCAGAATCTTCAGCTAACGTGGAAAAGTCACAATCGGACTTTCCATCTAAAGTGGAAGAATTTCAACCCGAAATTCCAACTGATAATGCAGAATGTCATTCTGAACTTCCAACTGAAATGGAAAAGTTCCAACAATCTCCAGCTGAATTTAGAATCCTGGATCGAGAATTGCCTGCTGAATTGGAAAAATTGCATGTACCATCAGCAAGTAATTTGAAAAAATTATCATCGTCATCATCAAATGATGCGGAGAAATTAATACTTCCATATTCAGAATCAGTGAAAGATTTTATTCCGTCAGGTCCAGATCGTGTAGAAATTTTTCAAACACCTTCTTCAACGGAAGTCGAATTTCGACCGCAATCTACTGCTGAAGAGAGACATTTCGGTACTGTGTTGCCATCCTTACTGGAAAAGTTTTCCATTCCACTGTTTGAAAAGTCCCGATCACCTTCACCAATGGAAATAGATATCTTTATTTCGGAATCACCAGAACCATCATCTGAATACAGTGCAGAGAATGTTCAACCACTTTCCCCGCTTAAATTGGGAAGCTCTAATACAACTTCATCTTCCAAAATAGAAAATTTTGGATTGACATTGACATCAGAACTGGAGAATTGCCGTTCTCCTCTGAAATTGACTATCCAATTCAACTTATCGAACCCTAATGAGCACAAGTTATGTCAATCAAGGGTTCCTGGAAGGGACGACTCGAGTCATCGTAAGATGTTCACTGCAGCATGTACCCAGCCTGATAGGTGCGATGAAACGATGAAATCAGCATCGATGGTGAGTTCTTTGGTATCGTAGTACTTACGATGAATAGAGGTGTTCAATGCGATGGAACAGTCGTTAAAACCGTCAAAAAAAATTTTTTTTTTTTTGTTCATGAATTATCGAATTCCATTGTCATCAGTTTAGTAGACTATGATTTTTTTTGATCAGTACGATAAAAAATTCTAATAACAATAGCAAAATTTACATAATAATGCAACCGAAGTTATGCAATCCATGTGGATTTCAAAATCGAAATTTCGTGCTTGATTCAAACTCCGAAGCCAAAAATGCTTGGGTCATTGACATTTTAGCATCATTTCCGTCTTCACTTGTCCCTCAGTCTTCTTTTGTCTTCGTCCCGAGTTTGTTTTATTCTGATTATTGCTTTGCGAATTGATTTATTTCAAGTTATACAAATCATTTGTTTGCTTTTGAGGATTGAAGTTCTCGGAGATTTTCATTGTATTTGAAGAGATTCATTGTCTTTCCAAAGATTTCTGCTTGCAAAGTTTGTTTGTTGTTTTTTTTTAAATTTTTCTACAATTAAATACTAAAGGAGTTAAATGTAACGTAAGTTTTTATTTTAGTTTACTTTATTTCAGATGTCTCTACCACCGCTTGAATGCTCAGCTGAATTACAACAGCTCCACCCGGAACGTGGTAATGAATTGGAGAAACTCCAGTTGGAGTCTGCAACGGAAGAAAGAAGTTTGGAAATAGCTTTACCAATACTATTGGATAATTTAACACCAGCTGATGGAATTGAAAAACTTTCGGTTTTATCACCAACTGAATTGGAAAATTCGGAAACAACATCAACGGTTGTTCCATCGTCTTCATCGGAATTGGAAAAATTCGAGCCGGTCTCGCCACAAAACAAGGAAAAATTTTATACACCGTCTTCACCTCCTTCAAATTCAGATTGCAATGGATTTTCTCAAAAATTGGCTGTAAAGGACGAAGGAAGTCTGCCTATCATCTTACCCTCTTCACCTACTCATGCTCAAGGTTGTGAGGAAGACATGGACACGGCAGAGAAAGTGAGAATTATTGTTTCTGATTTGAATTATGAAAACCTTTCACGCGATCTCATGTTAAATAATTTAATATTCAGTTTGTTTCTTCTCAAAATACTGTTTTTAAGGGTCATTTTAGTTTGTTTCTTGATTACTCGCTTTAACGGAGAGCCCAAACAATCAGTCCTCGTGGACCATGGGTTTTTTGTGTTAATGTGTTTTAGTTTTTTTTAGATAATGTGGTTTTGAATTGTCACCGACGAATGTCCAAAATTCTTTATAAGAAAACAATTTCTTTCTACATTCTTAAAAAATTCTGAAGCAGTTAATATAAAGATCTAATTCCAATTTATTTGATTCTAGTTATATTTTTCTACACAAGAATCGGTCTCCGTAGAACGATCTTCATCTACAACTGAAATTTTTGAATTAGAACCACCAATTCACCAATCAAAGGAATTAAAACAACCATTCCCAATGGAACTAGATAATTGGAGACCAAACTCATCAGCTGAAATCGAAAATTTGGAACATGTATCATCAGTTGAGGCTGAAGATTTTGATTCTACGACTTCGATCGATGTGATATTCAACCGAGAATCACGTTCAGAGCTGGATAATTCTGCGCCTGCGTCATCAAATGGGTCAGAAAAATCTACGATGCCATCACCAAATGATGTGGAAAGTTGTGAATATCAATCTCCAGACACAGTCGAAAAATTCCCAGGAGAAGTTTCAGCTGAAGTAGAAAATATTGAACCAGGATACCCGGTTCAAGTTGAAAAAGTTTTCCAAGAATCTTCGGCGGAATTAGATAAATCACTAACTGAATCTTCGTTTGAACTAGAACAATTTGAACAGGAAACTCCTGCTCAAATTGAAAATACTGAACCAGAATATCCTGTAGTTGAACTAAAATCAGAAACTCGAGAGAAAATTGAACAATTCCAATCTGAATTGAGACAATTGCAACCGAAATCTCCAACTGTAGTAGAACAATTCAAAAGGGAATCTTCAGTTGAAACCCAAAAATTCCTACCTGAGTCTCCAGATGAAGTGGGAGAATTCCAGCCAGAGTCTCCAGCTGAAGTGGCAGAATTCCAACCGGAATCTGTAGCTGAAGTGGCAGAATTCCAGTCGGAATCTCCAGCTGAAGTGGCAGAATTCCAGACAGAATCTCCAGCTGAAGTGGCAGAATTCCAGACAGAATCTCCAGCTGAAGTGGCAGAATTCCAGCCTGAATCTTTAGCTGAAGTGCCAGAATTCCAGCCGGAATCTTTAGCGGAAGTGGCTAAATACCAACTGGAATATTCAATTGGAGAAGCACAATACCAACTGGAGTCTCCAGTTGAATTGGCACAATTCGAGAAAGAATCTTCAACCAAAGTCGAACAATTCAACCCGGACTCACCAGTTGAAAACTGTGGAATGGTCAAAATAACCATGCAACTCAACTTCTCGAACCCTGATGAGCATGAGTTATGTCAACCAAGTGTTCCAGGAAAGGATGACTCGAGTGATCGAATTCTGTTCACGACTGCATGTGCTCTGACTGAAACCTACGATGAAGCGATGGAAACAAATTCGATGGTGAGTCACTTTGTAAATTAATACTTTTGACGAATAAGTCTTCCAAGTAATGGAATAGTCTTTAAAAACCATCAAACAATTTGTTTATTTGTGACACTAAAGTTAAAGTTATATTGTAATCAACTTAAAATTGTTCCAGGATTAGACTCTTCGAACAGTACGATAAAAAATTCTAATAACTATAGCAAAATTTACATAATAATGTAATCGAAATTATGCCATCCCATGTGGGTTTGAAAATGGAAATTTCGTGCTTGATTCAAACTCCAAAGGCAATAATGCTAGGGGTCATTGACATTTTTGCATCATATCCTTGTGGTTGAATCCCTTAGTTTTCTGTTGTCCGATTTTGTTTTATTCTGATTATTTCTTTTCGAATTGATTTATTTCAAGTTGTACAAATAATTTGTTTGCTTTTGAGGATTGAAGTTTTCGAAGATTTTCATTGTATCTTAAGGGATTCATTGTTTCCAAAGATTTCTGCTAGGAAAGTTTTTTTTTTTTTTTTTTTTTTTTTTCAATTTTTTCTACAATTAAATACTGAAGGACTTAAATGTAACGTAAGTTTTTATTTTAGTTTACTTTATTCCAGATGTCTCTACCGCTGCTTGAATGTTCAGCTGAATTACAACAGCTCCACCCGAAATGTGATAATGAAATAGAGAAACTCCAGCTGGAGTCTGCAACGGAAGAAATGAATTCGGAAGTAGCTTTACCAATGCCATTGGAAAATTTAACACCAGCTGATGGAATTGAAAAAATTTCGGGTTTATCACCAAATGAATTGGACAAATTGAAAACAACATCAACGGTTGTTCCATCGTCTTCATCGGAATTGGAAAAACTCGAACCGGTCTCGCCACAAAACAAGGCAAATGTTGATACATCGTTATCACCTCCTTCAAATTCAGATGGCCATGGGGTTTCTCAACAAAAATTGGCTGTAAAGGACGAAGGAAGTCTACCTATCACCTTATCCTCCTCACCTACTCATGCTCAAGGTTGTGATGAAGACATGGACATAACGGGTGGTCCATCGCCTTCATCGGAATTGGAAAAAATTGAGCCGATTTTGCCACAAATTAACGGAAATTTTGATATACCGTCATCACCTCCTTCAAATTTAAATAGTCAAGAATTTTCTCAACAACAATTGACTGAAAAGGATGAAAGAAGTATTTCTATCACCTTACCCTCCTCACCTATTCATGCTCAAGGTTGTGATGAAGACATGGACACATCAGAGAAAGTGAGAATATTGTTTCTGAGTTGAATTATGAAAACCTTTCACGCCATCTCATGTTAAATAATTTAATAATTAGTTTGCTTCTTCTCAAATTTCTGTTTTTTATGGTAATTTTAGTTTGTTTGTTGATTTCCCGCTTTAGAGGAGAGCCCAAACAATCAGTCTATGCACCCTGGGTGTTTTTGTGTTAACGTGTTTTAGGTTTTTCAGATAATGTGGTTTTGAATTATCAAGGACGAATGTCTAAAAATCTTTATTAGAAAACTATTTCTTTCTACATTATTAAAATATTCTGAAGCAGTTAGTATAAAAATCTAATTCCCAATTTATTTGATTCTAGGTATTCTTATCGACACAAGAATCGTCCTCCTTAAAGCCATCATCAGATGCAACCGAAACTTTGGAATTACAATTACCAATTGAACCCACTGAATTTACACAACCATCATCTATGGAACTAGAAGAGTTGCAGCCACATTTAGTAACTGAAATAGAAAATTTGGACGGGAAAGTATCTGTTAAAATAGAAAATTTTTATTCAGCGACGTGGTCCGATGAGGATGCTTTTAATCCAGACCACCACTATGTGATACAAAAATTCAAGGTGAAGTCTTCAACTGGCATGACACCATTCCAACCGGAATTTCCGATAAAACTTGAACCTTGTGAAGTAGAAGTGGAAGAATTTGTACAAAATTCTCCAGCCGAAATGGAACAATTATACTCAAAATTTCCTGAAGAGTTTGAAAAATTCCGAATGCAATATCCAACTACATTACTCAACTTTGATCCTGATTTACATTCTAAATTGGATGAATTACAACTACCGTCACCTAGCAAATTGGAAGAATTCCTGGCTAGATCACCAGATGGAAGGGAAAAATTGTTACATACATCTCCATATTCAGAGGGTAAGTTTCCAGCACCATGTCCAGATGTACAAAAACTTCTACCACCATCTCCAAAGGCAGTGGAAAATTTTATGCCATCATGTCCAGATATCGTGGATAAATCTCTTCCTCCATGTGCAGAAATAATGGGGAAATTCCTACCGCCATCTCCTGATGCAATGGGAATTTTACAACCTCCATCGCCAATGGTATTGAAGGAATGCGGAATGCAATCTACCGCAGAAGTAGAAAATTTTGGTTCAACGTTGCCATTCGAACTGAAAAAATTTCCCACTCCACCGTTAGAGAAATCTCGATCTCCTTCACCAATGGAAATAGAAGAGGAAAAGTTTGTTCCGCTTTCATTAGAATCATCACCGTCTCGATGTGGACTGGAAAATTTCCAACCATTGTTGCAACCTAAGTTGGAAAATATTGATCAACTTTCATCACCCAAAGTAGAAAGTTTTGGATTTCTATCAACGGCTGAAGCAGAGAATTCTGAACCTCTTCGGAAGAAAACAGTGCGTTTTATTTATTCAAATACAAGCGAGCATGAGTTACCTGACTCTAGTAGTGTCCCTGGAATAAACGACTCAAATCTACGGATCGTTTATTCTGCTGCAGCTGCCCAAATAGAAGCTGCTGACGCAGAAACAGGAACTCCTGAGAAAGTGAGACTGTTATTTGCAGAATGTTTAGCCTATGGTGCCGACGAAACAGGACGTCCAAGATTGGTCTACACTGCTACCACTCCCAATCAACATATTCTTTCTGATGATCAAAGTATTTATGCTACGGAGCCAAGGTACCTGGATGTCCCTGATGATTGGAACTTTACACCTGAAAGAGTCAGGCAGATGTTGGAACAACAACCACCGACTAACTTGAATCCTCTTCCAATGCAAGTGGTTACTCATTCATCTGGAAGTGCACTCGCCCAAACATTTGCTGACTATCCAGGGAACCTTGAGATTATGGCAAGAGCAGGTAGTGTTCCGAATCTTATCCCTCCTGAACACGTCCAGCAGCAATCGGAAATTTGTGATGCTTTCTCTAACAATGGATTTTATGGAAGTCAGCCAGGATTAGACCAAGTCATATCCGAGCCACAGAGAGGAAATTCTTCAATTCGCGACAAAAAATGGATACAATATGATGCTGCTCTTCGTGAAGTTGAAATGAAAGCAAATGCAAAGGCACAGGTAAAACTACTCTGAAATCAAATAAGAAAAAAAATTTAAAATAGTTTTTAATTTATTTTTAGGCTGCTATCGATGCTGCTAAGGCTGTTGCAGCAGTAGGAGAAGCTGCGAGAATTCAAAGAGAGCGTGAGAGACAGAAATTTCTAGAGCGCCGACGTCTTGAAGAAGAGCAGGAAGAGAAGATGAAGATGAGATCTCAGAACACACAAGGAACTGGATTATCCAATGGAGAGGCTGCTCAAACTGATAAAGGAACAGGGTGTGGGACTGGGACTGGGACTGGGAATCGTCATGGCAAGTATCACTTAGGTCCAAGAAAGCATTATCTCTCTCAAACAAAGAAAGCTCGCAAGGAATAGACAAATGAATAATTACTTTGAGTTTACATGAAATCTATTTTATAAACTAAAAATATCGTCTGTTTTTTTTTGTACTGTAAGCTAAGAATGTATAAGGTTAAGTGGAGCTTAAGGATTGCTTATTTTTCATAAGGGTTCTAAATACTCTAAGAAATTAGGTGAGAAACGTTTAGTAGTTGAGGTAATTCATAATATTAAAGTAAATTGTAATTCCTAGGATTGTCGAGGCCTCTTGATGATGCGCCGTGCCCGTCGAGAAGGGTAACTAAAGAATCCTAATTTGATAGTTAAAATCTTTTTTGTTGTTTTTTTTTTGCTAAACTGTTTCATTATCTTCCTATACATTAAGTAGTTGGAATAATCATAATTGGCTCATTGTTTAGTATTTAGTTTTATAATGTAAATGAAGAAGAGTATTTATACTTATATCTTTAAAATCAAATTTTTGCTAAGGCGTATAAATCTTCTAAAAAAAATTTAAGGATTTCTTTTCATGAAATGAATTTATTCAGAGGGAAATAGGTTGAAAAATTCCTAAATTGGTTGAATAAAGTACGTTGAAAATTAATTGATTGAGGTAACTATAGGATGATATTTTGCCACAGTTAGAGAAGAAATGAGTCTGAAAGTTATTTTTGGTAAACATATTGCAACTTTTTGGGAAATGTAAGAGAAATTAAAACATAACTATACTTAGATTCTTGTTGGATTTCATTATAACTTTTGTCGTTATATCATGATGTGAGTTGTTTGATTATACACTTTTCAGTTAACTATGATTACTCAAGCTCCCTTCTAATTCATCGTTTGTTAGTGTCTTTTGGAGCTAGAGAAAGCGAAATTGAATTTGCAAAAAAAAAAAAAAATGTTTGTTTCCTTGAATTGTTTGCTTTTCGATATGATCAGCATGACGAAGAGGTTTTTGTAGCGTAGCCAAAGGGTAAGCATAGCCTAACCAAATTTGAAAAAAAAATTTCCCATCTGATTTGTCAAACTAAACTCACTTCCTTTTAAAAGTGAATTGATTTTTTTTTTTTTTTGTAAATCTGATTACAGTAAACTCTCGATATTAAATAGTTGATGTAAGACGTTTTTCGTCATAAGACCGAATTTGAACACGTTTGGTTTTGGTTCACCTTATGTAACATTCACATGTTGTTAACCTAACGGATATAAGACCCACGAATATAAAACCAATTGGTTANGTTCACCTTATGTAACATTCACATGTTGTTAACCTAACGGATATAAGACCCACGAATATAAAACCAATTGGTTATAAGACCATAAATTCTGAAACCATATAANAAGACGTTTTTCGTCATAAGACCGAATTTGAACACGTTTGGTTTTGGTTCACCTTATGTAACATTCACATGTTGTTAACCTAACGGATATAAGACCCACGAATATAAAACCAATTGGTTATAAGACCATAAATTCTGAAACCATATAAGTGAATCAAACATTTTATAAGACATGTTTAACAATTTCTGCGCAAAAATTCAAAAATGTGCATTTAAAAAAAACAACACATTTTTGCTTGTGATGTGTGGCCTCTACTTTTTTTTTTCACTTTTTTCACATACAGATTGTATAGCAAAAAGATAAAAAGCGTTCACATATTCAGCCCGGTATCGTACAAAATTGACCATGCGTGAAATTGTGTATTTTCACACCTTAAGGTTATTCGCAATTATTAGATTAAAGAAATTCAAATTCAAAACTATTGTACGTCTGTGTTTGAATGATTTAAAAAATTGTACTCTTTAACAGTATTGTCAGTCGTATCCATTCAAAGATTATTTATTACTTCAATCAAGCACCTGGACGGCACTTGCCGTTTATAAAATTTTGCAAACGGAAAAAAAAACATGTGCTAAATTTTTTGCAAAAAAAAAACGGTAAATTTTTTGCAAAAAAAAAAACACGTGCTAATTTTTTTGCAAAAAAAAAAATTTGCTAAATTTTTTTTTTTTTAAGAACGTGCTAAATTTTTTGCAAAAAAAAAAAGTGCTAAATTTTTTGAAAAAAAAAAGGGCGTCCAGGTTAGCTTTGCTTATTCCTATAGGATTACCACTTAGATATCAGACCTAAATTCTTTGTCTCCGGTGGTATATTTATATGAAGAGTTTACTATATAACCAATAGTATCAGAGCTCTTTATTTAGTTTTGTGAAGACTTAAAATTAAACTTAACTCATCATACCAATTATTTTCACTCTCGATTATTTTATAAATTACATTACCAAAATTATATTCAAGACTAAAGAAATTAGATTAGATGAATAATATAATAAATTTAACAAATCTAACATTATTTATTTTTATANATTCAAGACTAAAGAAATTAGATTAGATGAATAATATAATAAATTTAACAAATCTAACATTATTTATTTTTATATCACCTTCAATCTAAAAATTAACAAAAACTTTCCCAGAAATTTATAATCAACAGAACCACCATGACATTGAAACGGAAGGGAAATTTTCGGTAAAAGTGAAACCGTCTTTTTCTTTGACCAATAAATATTCTATGTGCGAATAATTTCTCGCCTGTAAAAAAAAAAAAAAAAAAAAAAAACCTCGGGCCTCTCTAGCTTATTCATATAACTTTTATAAATCACAATAGAATTACTTTCCAGTCAGACTTATTACTATTTTCATACTAATAATAACCTAAAAATGAAAATGAATTTTATAATTCTTTGAATTTTCAAAACCTACACTATACATTATAAACCTATCAAAAAAAAAATAAGATAATAAAAAAAAATGGAATAAATATTAAATGATTTTGAGTAGTTAATTAAGTAGGTTAAGTTTTATTATTCCGTTCCACAGAATTTGTTGGCAAATTTAGATAATTAAATTTAAAATTAGAAGACCTTCATGTAATAATTTAAAAATTGAACTTACTTTTATTTAATGCGGTTGACCAAAGTTAAGATTTACAAACAAAGTCCTAAATTCAAAGGTTTAGGAGAGATAGGTAATATGATAAGAACTCAAGGGTAAAGAAGGCAAAAATTATTTATAAATTTTTCAAAAGTTATTAAATTGAAGTTATTATAATACTAAAATTCTAAAATGCTAAATCATTAATCTTTAGTTAAAATTGTATGAAAGGATTAAGGATATTTTGGTTACCANTTTTTTTTTTTTTTTTTTTTTTTTTTTTTTTTTTTTTTTTTTTTTTGCCTATTTCAAAATCATTTGTACTCTCTTCTATTGTTTTGATCAAAACTCTAGAGGAATAAATAGACCTCAAATTCATCATCCCTCTTGTCTCAAAATCCGTTCTTAACATTTTCAATTAATTCATCCCAGAGGTTTTTTTTTTTTTTGCAATTGTATTAGAATTTGCAAATGCATATAAAAATATTCTAAAGAACTTTATGACTTGCAAAAAGAAAATGCAATAAACCCAAAGCCAACTGCATCTTTCCTAATTCTACACTCTTCCCACCACTTTCAGTCCCATTATCTTTGGATTATACTTTTAGAATTTTTTTTTCTTACTTACTTATTATTGACATTTAATAAACTTTATTTCAAGTACTTGATGTAATAGGAATAATTATTATGTAATTATTCACCAATGAGTTCATGTTATAGGATTTAGGTAATTTATTATTAATAATTTTTTGAATTAATATTTATCTAACATCTAATAATAGAATTTAAACTTATAATTAAGTCAATAAGTTATAAATAATATAATAATAACAATTAATAATAAAAAATTAATATTAAAAGAACAGAAGTGGATCTATTGAAAAGCAAGTTAAAGATAGAAAATTTCTTCCAAATGCTTTCCTTTTGGAAGAGTGCCCAAAATGGAAGTGGCGTTTCCTCGTTGAATAGCTAGACTTATTCGCTGAATCAGAAACGATGTAGAACGAGGTTCTCCGGAAGCGATTTGAATGTAATTGCCAATTTTCTTAATCAAGTTCAGACCTTTGACTGATATACTCCGTTTGACTCGACAGCGATAGGAACGAAAGTGAATTTATTCCCTGGCAGAAAGTTGTATTTTTTAATCTTCCTCTCTTCAGCAATGATAGCGGCATCACCAGGGTCTTGTTTGGTNGCAGAAAGTTGTATTTTTTAATCTTCCTCTCTTCAGCAATGATAGCGGCATCACCAGGGTCTTGTTTGGTGTATAAGATGTTTGAATGGGCGAATGTATCCACACAAGTGAAGTCCCAGACCAATGGTTTTCCTCTAGACCAGGGGACGAGTGTCATTCCATCTGGGTGTTTTCCGTCTTGTCTTGAAAGACCTGGAGGTTCTCTAATGCTTGGAAATGCTGAACGAAGGGATCTGAGGATGATGTCGTTTATCCCGTCGTGTCTTGCCAATCTTCCACAGGCTTTCTTGCTGCATGAAAGACCATGACGACCTGTTTCTTCAACTTCTAAACCACAA